>VFFE01007836.1:2390032-2403344 GCA_008921705.1 Burhinus oedicnemus
CTATTACTAGCAGACCAGATTTTGGGGTAAAAATAGAACACTGTTCTCAGCACTCTGCATTAGCCAGTTTTTTTTTTTTTTTTCCTCCCCACTCCCCGCCCCAGTTCAGCACTGTTTCTGTGCAAGCTAGCTTATGCTTTGGGGTTATTTCACTGAGAAATAAGCCCATCTGCTTACAAAATTTTAACAACAACATTACTTTAGGTGGAAACACACGGACCTAAGATCTGCAGACTGCATGAGTATAAAAAACTACAGTCTAATTTATCTTTCTCCAGAATGACTTGAATGCTTCCACAAAGACCAAAATCAACAACAACAAAAAGCAACACAAAGAAAGCAAAAACAAACTCTCCAGTCACCCTGCAATTTCTTTTCAAGAATGGTATACTTTATATCATCTTGCCTCAAAACACACTGGCTGAGAAAGTTTAATTTTATGTAAGTATGTAGTCTTGCTCAAAAACATCCTAGCAAACACTGTTTATGGAATAAAAGAACACTATACCTTTTATGGTACAAAAATCAAAGGTGGCTCTTCCTGCTACTGGTTTTACTCAGCAGTAAAGAGAAAACCTTGCAAGTGTTGTTTACACAGTACTAAATCCTTGTAAAGTCATACTGAAACAAGTCTGCTATCTGACCTAGCCCTTAGGGCTACTTAAACACCTGTGGATTTATAGAGTTCAGATGTCTACAAGGTCTGTGCTGAAGTTCATTTCCAAACCTGTGCCCCATGTGAAGTGCTTTGTTGGCACAGTAAAGCCATTACTACTTGTTTCTGGTTTGTAAGGCAATCATATTATGAAACAGAAAGAGCTCAGAATTAAGAATACTTATCTTTATACACAGACTGTAAAGGCGCATAATGGCTAAATACTCAACATAGAAGTTTTTATTTGCAGAAGCTTAGCTTCACTAAGGGCATAGCAATGCAGGGAAAGAGGAGTTGTCCTCATCTGTATACATATAACTAATTCCCCAGCAGGACGTATACATGTAAAACACATATCAGACCACCAAGTTTAAGTAGAACACGCTTTACCCTAAGATAGTAAGCATTATTAGAGAAAATACAAACAACTTCTCATCCTCCTCTCAGAAAATAAGCTCTCCTGCACCCCAGATCACAGTAAAAATAGCATAATATAATCCATGAGCAGAAGAATAGGATAGAACATGTTCTAAACTTTTAAAAAATTTCATTACTGGGAAGGCTTGCTAGTTAAATCCTGGTCCCGCAGAAATCCATATGCCTGACTTGAACAGGACCAAGTCCAGTGGGCTTAAATAAAGTACTATGAATCTCCAAAAGTCAAAGGTGTTTGCTTTCAATTTAATTCTTTCAAAATCATCATGCATTAAAGTTTACAGTTAAGGCTGTATTATTATTCTTCTGTGGCTCACTTATACCCATTTTCTTCAGATTCTTTACTACTGGGTGTATGCTTAGCAAGCTATAAGAGAAAAATAATGGCTATTGTATGCTTTCAGTGTGTTTCTTGTAACTTTGTCCCTCACAACTGATAAATTTCAGGTTTTCTATGAGGTCTCCAAAGGTTTCAGAAATACACAGCCTCACTTAGATGAGGCAGAATGGCAGCGACTGTTTAGAAGCCTGCACTGCCCCAGAAGCTATAGGAGCATTTGGCCCAGCTCAGCTGCAGTATGCATTGACTCATGGTTTTATTGAGATTTCACAATACTCACTATTTTTCAGAGCCCCAGTTTCTTAAAATATCAGCTCAGCAAAAGCTTGATAATATGATGCTAGTATATCCGAAAAGTTCATAAAAATGAAAGCAAATAATAATAATAAAAAAAGGAAAACAGCTTTTTTTTTTTTTCCCCCTCTGGTTATTTAATTTCACGATTTTAAAGCCAATTTCATAATGCATAAATGTGCCACCTCAATTTGCTAATGCTGGGACTGGTAAGATTGCTTCCTGGAGCTCTGAGCAAACAAACACTGAGGAAGAGCTTCAGGAAAGCATGCAGTCAGTGATTTTTTTTTTTTTTTTTTTTTAAACTACTAACCCAGCTTTACTACACGGAAGAGAGCAAAAGCAGCATCCCACATTTCTGCGATGGCTTTAGGGAGGTTTGTGCTGCCAATACAGAGCAGCGAATGGTGGCTGCACATAGCTAAACCAAAGCCGGTTCTCGCACACGGGGACAAGGGACGTATCTCCATGCCCGTTCCATGCTTAGTGCTGTACTAACCTAAAGCACAACAGCTATCTTCATGTATTTCATCTGAGCCACTACTGCAGCTGTTTAGAGTTCATCTTTGTACATCGATGAATTAAGAATTACATAAATGCTAAATGCTCTTAAAACCAGACTCACTAAAACCTCAGAACTCTTGTGGAATGCAAATTCCAAATTAGATCCCTCTTTAAAGAGCAGAATAATAAAAACAGCCATCACAAATTTACCATGCCTTTCTCTGTTACATTCTGCTCAGTATGGCTTTCAGTAGGTAGGTGCGTATAATAAACCACTGCCATGCCTGGCCTCTTGTGGATCTATCCTGTTTACGTATTGCTAAATCTTTTTTATTGCTTCTGACAATATGTTGTTTCATACCTTTATATCTGTACTTATATTGGTTTTATTGTTGGGTTATCATTGTGGTGCTGAATTACACTGAAAAAACATACCTGTTTATCTGATAGGGTTTGGCTCACACAAATATTTTCATGATCATAGTCTTTTTTTTTTACCATTTATTTTATACGCAGATACACGGTTACTCTGTACCAAACATACTAGAATGTAATAATTGCCATCAGTGCTATTAGTAGGCAAGGGAAAACTGACACTTTCTGACAAAAGCAAGAGATGACACAGCCAATGCAAATTATTTATCTCAGTTGCTCTCCATGCTGAGTCCTTGAGGTCTAAGGATGAATTAAGCGCCTAGCAGCTAACAGATAGTCCACGCTACCATTCTTTTTTTGTCTTTCTTTATGTGGAGAATTGGGCCCTCACCAGGAAATATCTCTTATCCCCACTTAATAAGAAGATCCTCATTTATCACCAATTGTCAATCCATGCAGATCTCTCCATCCAATCCTACGTATTAGCCATTCTCAAAAAGACTGACTGCTGTGCACTACATAGGGAGAGTCAAAATATGTGAAAACTGCAAGCAACTCTTATTCACATAACTATTTATACAGCCAAAGGTTATAAAATACCTTTGTTCTGACAGCTGCTGGGAGATGTAAAAGCAGCACCAATTCAGGGAACAAGATGAATCTAACTAATCTTCTGTTTGGAAATTTGGGAGAAACTCAGAATTACCATCTACAGCTTTTTATCAATGGCAGAAAATCAAGGCAATATGGAGGCAAAGAGATGCAGATCAGTCAAGTCCCACATACTGAACATGATATTCATGCACGTGACTGCCTGAAACTCCCTGTACATAGAGCTTCATCAAATGCATTTGCTAATCAGTGCAGAGCCTTCCCCTGTGCTCTGCGCCTTCATGTACCAAACAGCTATGTCTGGCACGTGGGGTCATGCGGCAGAAGCCAGGGGCTCAAAGGCAAAAACCCCCTCATCCTGTATCACAGGTGTCTCTCTAGGATATACCTTGGCCCATACCCAACCTCTCAAATGGTAGAGGAGGAGGGTTAATTTGAGACCCCTGGGGGTAGCTCAGTGCTCAGGCCAGGGGTAGTCAGGGTAGTCAGTGACAAGACAGAGGAAATTGTCAAAGTGGGATTTTGGGTATTAAGGTGGGAAGGTAACAGTGAAAGCTCCAGAAAGACCTTTTAAAATATGTAGAATAGAGGTAGACCATTTACTTCACATCTACTTGGCAGGTACCACAAGGAAGCTCCCTGTGGCACTATAGCAAAATGGTTTTATGTTGCTGGATATGATAGCAGTGTGAAGCCATAGCAGTAGCTGCTGAAGAGTAGAGAGGGAGAACGAAGGGTAGTGAGTCTGAATTAAGATGAATAGAGCAGTGGACAATTAGCTAGTTTGTCAAAGGAACAAACAATCATTAAAGGAAGCCTTTCACAATGTAAAACCATTTGTATAAGGGATGTAGTAAAGGGGACATCAATATTGCAAGACTGCAATTGAGCTTGATCTTATTCCTAATAAGGCTGATTCTCAAAAGCCCAGTGAAATAATCAGTTATTTCCCACCTTCAGTGGGAATGCAGCACTAGATCTTTGATTAAACTTCATTCCTAATATTTGGTTTGCTGGAAAAAAAAATGGTCTTCTGAATCATTAGAGTACTTTGATGGGACAATTTGTTTCTTCTGTTTGAAATATTTCCTACTGCAATAAACTGCTGAACATAAAGGCTAAAATACAGATTTTCAGAGAGCTAAAGAGGTATTTTTAGTTTTTCAAATATTAAGAGAAAATGGCATCATTTTGTATCTAAGTCTGAATTTTAATGAGCAGCTCTATTGATAATCACTGAACATCTATATTTATAGAAAAATGGAATATCATAAATACAGGATTGTGCCATTATCTACATATGTTGCATTTCTCCATACGTACAAAAATCAGAGAATTTAATTTCTATAGCAATGGAAATATGGCAATTTACACCAGAACTATTAGTCAGAATGTAAAATTAGATCTAAGCCAATGTGTTGGCTCAGTTTTTAAAAGTTGGATCTTGCTAAATTTTTCTCATGTATACTTTAATTTCTGCCTCACTGGAGGAAGAAAGGCAAAATTCTGTGCTCAATTTGTAAGGTCATTATAGAAGGTTTTTAGACATTTAATGCCACTTTTTGTGGTGCAGCAGTACTTAATGACCTAGGTCTTAAACAGCATTAAAATGTACAGCAGCAACTCAGGAAAGTCCAGTAAAAATTTGATAGAAATTTTGATAATACGAGTTTTATTTCTAAAGGTTATGTTGGTGTCTGATAAGGATAAGTAAAAATGTTGAAAGAAAGACAAAAAGACCAGCAACCATGATTTTTGATTCCTACTCTATAGCAAAAAGAAACATTATTTTTAATTATGAGTTTGATAAGTATCCAAGTTTCCCTACGTAAATATACAATAGCTGCTCTCTTGAGATGGAATCTCTCTAATTTGCTTGATTCTATAACTAAGTTGTGAATATGGGGTACATATTCAAAAGAAGAAAGCTTTACATAGTAACGTGGGAATTTTGAAAATAGAAAAGTTGATGTGCAAATTCATAATCCATTTTCTTAACACTGTACTCATTTTGGCACACAGTTTAAAAAGTAGAAAATGTATCGATTAAGTAGTATGCCTTCAGATCTTAACAGTGTGAATATGCACAAATAAGCATATAAGAATAGAGTATAATGGACACAGACAAAAATGTTGGAAGAGGACTTTCTAGACATGTTTCTATAAGTACTTTGAGATTCTTATACAAAATATAAATACATACCATTGTTCATAGAGTGGAATATAAAGTCAAGAAAAATGAAATGTCTTTTTCTCCAAAATATTTAAGTGTTAATAAAAGAATTAAAAAAAAAAACTTGCAAAAAACTGAAACATCCTTCTCCAAACATATACACAAAGTTCATATTTTTGTTATTTATCTAAATTGGAGCTTAAAGTGTTTTTATTTTCTTTTGAACTTTAAACTTTAGTGACTGTGGGAAAAAATTTAGTCACTGCCCAGCATATTCTTTTAGGTGCATATTTTCTAGCATTGTTATTAATAATAATAATACAAAAAAGTGTAGCAGATCAAACCAGAAGGAGCCTTGAATATATTTGCTGGGAATTGCCTCAGGCTAAACACCAGGGACATGAAACAAACTGTTCTTATCACCTTTTTCCAAACACAGCGATTTAAATTTACAATGAAAGTGCCAGCACCAGCTGCACTTTAAGAAAGCACCACATGTCTTGATGAGCTCCAAGAAAATGGAAAAAAGCCCAGTTCAAGTTGGAGGTGTCATCTTCCTCTAGCCAGCTGGGTGACACAAAGCTGAAAGCGATGAAGTGCTAATTAGAGGTTGATGAACAGAATCTCAGAGTGGAAACTTGTCGAAATAGCCTCTACTGAATCACAGCCTTATAAGTCTGCCCTTATCTCCCCATACAGAGCACTGTCAGAGCCAGAAAAAGGCAGTGTGAATCCAAATATCTATATGGTTAGGTTACATGTTTTATCTCATACCGTATGTCCACTTTATCTTGGAATTATTTAAAAATTACCTTACTTTTTTTTAATGTGGATATATCTGTTCCGTAGTTAGTTCTCTTAGAATGTCTAGACTATTGCAGAAGGAGCAGACTTTTTTTTTCCTTTTTTTTTTGTTTTTGTAAAAAAAAAAAGCTTTTATTAACTAATTCGCATAAGGAAAAAAATTCTGATGCTAAATGCGAATAAGCAAATAGCGATTTCTTAATGAGAAACATGAACAATACTACACAAAAGAAAAATTAGGAAATGCACCGAAATTAAAGAAAAAAAAGATCATGCTTAGAATAGCTCTGAGTTTAGAATTGTTCTTCTCTAAAAAGAAAGGTGTGTGGGGGGGGAGGCTTTAGTTAGCAGGCGAGTTTGGTGCTTCTTTGTTCTTTTAAAATAAAGTTGATGTTGAAGCGCTGGTTTTTTTGGTGAGTTGTCCTAATTGGACCGAAAGCAGAATGTTTAGCAGTGCTGACAGGCAAGTACAGGCAGGGTGGTTTCACTTCTAGAAACAGCAGGAGCTACTGCTCACACAGCAACAGCAGGTGCTCCAAGCTGGGCTGGCAGGACACTGGAAAGTAACTGCAGCATTTTCACAAATGTGTCTCACTCTTCCCTCCACTCCACATTTCCTCATTTCTTCCACCTTATCTATTCATCCTAACCATTGCTATCCTTACTGAGCAAATGTTAGCGTCACTACATCCCTCCAGGTCCTGAATCAGCAAAGCCCTTATGCATAAGCTGCTAGCTTCAATGGGAGACAAATATGTGCTGAATATTAAGAGCAAATTCAAAGGTTCTGTTTATTCTGGGTGACAAAATCCAATTAATAAGAATGAAAATCTGAAGGTAGAGAGGAGAGTTGAAACCATTCCCACGCTAACGCAGATGCATGACACTGCAGCAACATCTACTCTGTGTATGTGTGTACAGAGCCACGTATATTTGGGACACCAGCTTGGCATCAGAATATCTTATCTGGCACTTTTTAGACACTTTTTCAAATTACACTGCATTGACACCCAGGAACTAACTGACTTTATGACAAATACCTGTTTCTTATTAATATCAGGCATTTTGTGAACTGTATGTAGTAAAATTATCATCTTGTGAGCATCATGTAGTTCGTGGGATAAAATATCACTAGGACTAAATTTCATCATTAATTGAGTAATTCTGGAACATCTTTCAGCCCATATGCTAACAAGTCCAGCACAACCAAACTACATAGAGCTGAAGCATTCACAAAAGCCCTTCCCCTTGTGCTCTAAATTTTTTTCTTGGAAGGTGGTACACATTTCTGTGCAATTTATGCTAGCTACTATAATGTATTTTTTAATACAATCGGAGTGTATTAAGATCTAAAATATCAAAGTTACAGATGTTTGTTGATATCAACAGAAAAGGAAAAGATACTAAAAATTTCAGAAGTTAGTCACAACATAAAAAAATACAGCCCTTGCCCTGAAAAGCACAAAATTTACGAATAAAAATCCAGAGCCATGATCATTTTATGTAAACAGTATGGGCTTTACAAAATCATGCTTAAATATTTAATACTTTATAAGATATGAAGTACACTTTCACATCTGTAATTTCAGTCAGTGTTTTGTTCTGTTAGCTTATTGGTTCAAAAACCTAGTTCAGATTAATTGTTGTCTCAAAAAAAAACCAAGAGAAAGAATCTATGCTCTTTTGAAAATGTCAACTCCCATTAAACCAGCTCTCCAAAATAATGATGTTCATCTGATTTTTCCCTCTTTGATTAGGCTTGTATAATTCTGTATTATCTTGGTAGCTTTGATGCCAAACAAGATTAAATTGTCATATACAGTATATTAAATTTATAATCTGAATAAAAAAATCACTTATAAGGCACTCAGAATCAGTATCTAGGGACACAGCTACTGCATTTACATAATTTACACCACTGACATGCCATTATTTCCTAATTATTTATGGCCAATTATCAATTGCTGGTCAATGCTTGGAATCAGTCGCTGTAATTATTTCCCTACGGCCTCTTGTTTAGATGTAACAGAGACGCTTTTATCAAGCCTCAGCACAGCACCAACATATGCATTTCCTCTGAAAAGTGATACTATTTTTCGCTCTTACATGTGATTTTTCTTCAGTATGAGGAAAAAATATTTCAACTACAAACTCTAAAAGTTTTAAAGCAGCATCTTGTTACTTCTGACACGTATTCAAAATTCCTGTACAAAACACTGAGAGGAATCCCCAGAAAGAAAAAAAAAGGAAAAGAAAAAACCCCACCAAAACTGATGTCGTAGGAGAATTCTGTTCAGCAATGTGATCATATTGTCTATCCTCTTCTCTTTTCCATTTATTTTCAGCACATTTTCATTTTTTCCTTTTGTATTTTCTAAAAATGGCCAAAATAATAGCTGATTTCTGCCCTCATATCTAGATTTCACTTCCACTCAAATCAGCCCTAAAGCATGCAAACAGAAATCTGCATTTGAATTCCTAATGATTCCTCCTATTGTCTCATTGCTGCTACAACCTGTCAATCACTGCTGAAAAGTGCTAATCACTCCCAGAAATCCCAGTCTCACAGACAAAAGTACCAGTCACCAAAAAAATAATACCAATTGGTCATGGATGGAAGGCAAATCTCACTAGGGATCTAACTGCACAATGGAGTTTATTAAGTCCATTTTGCTATAGTCTAGCTCTGCTAGCAGCATCCAACGGTTCCAGACTTTAATTTCAAAGTCAGCTAAAATCCACCAAAGTAACTTATATTCATTAGCTAGGCTTTAACTGAACTGCTGTGAAATCTCTTGGCTGCAAGGGCCTTTAGCAGAAGTGGCAGCTTTCATTTTCAATTTAAGGAAAACAGATCTAGTCAGATGTCAGGTACTTCTTTCTTAATCAGTTTTCTTTTTACAGGCACTTAGTTCTTTACAAAGCTGTTTCTTTAACTAATTGTATACATCTTTGCGTAATAATACATATGAAAGAATATCTTGCAGTCAATACTCCATACCTGACCAGTTCCCCTCTGTTACAACATTCAACTTTAGTAGAAAGAAGTAGTAACGATGAGTACATACCATGCATCATAAAGCACTGTTGCCTCAGGTCACAGAAACTGTATTTTATATTACAAAGGGGAAGGTGGCTAATTCAGTAGTCTTGACATCTAAGCTGCTGTATCCTAAAAACCACTTTTTTTAAAGCCTCAGTGCAGATTGCACTGTTTGCATTTAAAACTATAAACACAGACTGTGTTTTCCTGTTACATCAACTGAATACTTAAGTATGTTTGATCTTAATAAACTATAATTAAGCAATATACAGTAATTACCTTTTAGAAATCCCTATAGTGATTATTACCTCTGGAGTTGACTAGAAGAGGCTAAGAATGTGCAATAATTGATTTCTATTGGTTATATGCATTCTACTTCCTATTTCTTAGAGAAGCAAAATATTTTAAATGGATGAAACTTCTCCTAATATAAGTAAGGTTCATCTGGCTTTAGGTAGACACTACTGCAATCAGGAACTTCTACTAAAGTTGCTGTTGAGGCTATGATTACCTATTATTGCAGTGGAAGGACTACCCCTTAAAGAACTATAATATTTACATTAAAAACTGTTTGCAAAGAGGCATAATTTGTACATGGCTTTGTGCAATGTGTGTCCACCTGCTTGGTGTGGCTGGACTTCAGTAGGGTTACAGCCTGCGATTCTGAACATTTCCCGCTTGAACAGGAACCCACAGCTCCCAGCCTTAGACTGCTCCTGTGGCGCACTTGGTGCCCATAGTGCTGGAGAAGTACTTGTTTTATGTCTTTATTTTTGTACTCAGTGTCCAACACCTGAAAAGGTGGTGGTGGTGGTCCGTCCCCCCCTTTTTAAACAGCTTTTGCAGTTTAGGTGACTTTCTCTTTCTTACAGTTAAAACAAATAGCAAGCTTCAGCACAGTGACTGCAAAACAGTACATAGCTCCAAAACACAGGTTCATCAATATACTTCTCACATGACTACAGTGCCATTCTTTTGGATTTCTGATTTTAATACAAATAATAATGCAACTCAAATGACTGCACACATGGTGAATCAGGAGGGCGAGCAAGCTTGCACTTTGTGATACAAGCCACTCTAGGCACATTAATTCAGAAGTACATTAATCCACAGTGCCACCTAGCCACCTGTGTATATTTAGTTTAAATGTGACAAAAAGAAAAGCCTTCTAAACTGTAAAAACTGTTAACCCCCTCCCCTTCCCTTCCCCTCCAGTTGCTGGATGTAGATGGAGTAGAATAATAATAAAAAAATAGCCCGACGTGTTTATAGCAACTGTTACTGACCTAAAGGAAACCTGCAAAGCGTTGCTACAGCTCTGTGTTACACTGTTATTACTCCAAACAACATAAACTGGGATATGAGCTGCACTGAATTAAAATGAAGCATTCTATAAACACCTGCTTTGTTGTACAAAACTTGTTTCCCTGAAACATAGAACTTCATTCCTTCTCTTCTTTTTTTCCCCTCTTCTTTTCAGCTCTAGCCTTAGAACTATATTAGATTTTACATTATGTTTACGTTGCAAGAACGTTTTAAAGCTTCAGCAAGTATCTAATTTATTTTAGGTCTTATTATTGTAAAAATAATGGAGTCAGGCTAGCAGATATTAAAAGACATCTTCCAAATATACATCTAGTAGATATTCTCAACCAGTAATATTCCCACAGCAATTTTAACACATACCCTGAGTACACCAAACCTCTTTGACAGAATGCTCAAAGCACCATGCAGTTGCCAGCTCAAGGTGTGACAGAAAGGAGTTGCTTTTAAAACTTCTTTCTCCTTTGACAGAAACCACACAGTATTCCCCGAGTACCTTCTACAATTTGCACAGGAAAGAAAAGAAAGTACGAGAACTGAAACGTCCTCAGCAGCCACTCAAAGCAAAGCCTGAGGATGGTGTCTGTCCCACCCAGAGAGGCAGAAGGCGCCAAACTTCTTCCTTCTTGGCCATATTTGTGCCTTTTCCAGGCAGGACAGTTTTGTTGAACATTGACTTACATATCACAATTTAGCGTGTGACACAGTGGGTTGAGGGTACACTTGGAAGCCCTCCCAACCACACAGGGTTTTGGCAGATGGGCATTCCCCTTTGCAGGCCCCAGGTGAGCTCCATGGGGTTTGGAGGGTGAACAAGGCAAGTTGACCCAAGAACTGAAGGAGGTGCCCCAAAAGCCTGGAGAGACCTTTCTGTCCCCTTCATGTAGCAGTCTACATCCAGCCTCTTATGTTAGCACTGATAAGATATATGAATGTGATTTCAGGGCAAAAGCTTTATTTAAAAGTAATTCCAGTTACCAACACTTTCTTTAGAATCCTGCTAATACCTAACATGTAACATTTGCAAAAAATCTACACTTTCAAAGAGTATCTTTAAGGAAGCTGAATAAGGGAAATCACTCGGGTCCCAATTCCTGTAAAGTCTGCCATGAGTCTCTAACCAATGCAAAAAAAATTCCTGCTGTAGGTTCTCTGCCTGACCAGCTTCCCATACCTTCTGTCCCTGCTTAATGCCACTTTCCTATGTGCCTCAGCTCTGCTTCTCTATTATCCTTACCCATAGATTAATCATTTCTTAGGTTTCTGCTACTGCTATTGTCCCAGCATTACCACTTGAAGGAATTGCTACCTCTCTCTATACTCACCCCCTACTTCTTGTCCTTCTCACTTAATTCTTTGCAGATCCCAGGCCTCCACACTTTGCCTCAGGTCTCCCACACCCACAACGTTAAGACCTCTGACTTGGCCCACCAGGCTAAAGAAGGGCCAATAGGCCAGTCTACTCTGAAAATGCCTCAGAAGGTAATTCTAAACATTACCCTGTATGCATTTAGTTAGACCTCTGCACAAAGATGGCACAGAGAGAAAGCCTTAGGTGGAGGAAGAAACAGAAACCAAAAAAGAAACCTTTAAGATATGTTTTCCCACTCCTATACAGAGAATTTTTCACCCTTATTCAATTTCCTATGAGTGGAACCAGTGATTCTTCCCTGCTTTTAAAGAAAGCAATCTGATTAAAAAAAAATTGGCACAAAACCCCACACTTCATACAGGAAAAAAAGAAAAAAGCCCCAAAGAGCAAAAGACAAACAAGGAGATAGGTTGTTTCTGACAGAGGATAAAATAAACAGTTCTTACTTCACAGTTCTTGTGAGTAAAATGGCCACTTTCCAGTCTCCTCCTTGATACCAGACCTAGGCTAGTGCCAGGGGACTGTAGACACTGTTTCTTCCATGGCTTTTTTTTGTTTGTTTTGTTTTTATTCTCTTAATATGCTTCTTTGATGATTCTTTTGTTAACCTCTTCCTTTCTTAGCACAAGGTACATATGGAAATATATGCTTATGCTCCTCTCCTTCCTTACTTCCTGAACCTTCACCTGCATATTTTTCCTTTTTAACACTTGATCCTGACAACAATACAAATGTGAACCAATAGGTCAAAATATACTGAACATATTGACAAGAAGAAAAAAAAAAAAGGCTTAACTGGTAAAAATTAAACAACACACAGTAAGAGACTTTAAAAAAAATAATCATTATTTTAAAATTAAATTTTGGAGACAACCCTTCAGCCCCATCAACTTAATGACAAATTCCGCTGTCTACCACTGGCGTGATCAATACAGGGTATGGACTATTTCAAAGGATCCCGCCTGTTTTTGGTGAAAATAAAAAAGTTAAAATTCAGGGTTTCCTTTGGATCCTAGTCTCAGCCTTCCCAATGGAGTTTCTGTCTTTTCTACATAACTTCAATACTGATGTTTCATATCAAAGTAAATGTAGTGGGCAGGACAATGACTGACACCTGATCCAAGACAATGGGGTAAGGACCCAGTGCCTGGTAGCCTTGTGCTTTGACAGGCTTTTTCTCCTAGTGACTGTTAGCCATTGTTTGATAACTACAGACTTCCCTTCCCACAGACCTTTCTGAACTCTGCTGTCTTTGAACAACACATGAAAAAAGTATTTACCAGCCTGTAATTACAAGCCACCCCTCATGTAAAGGTAAACGGTAATGAGGAATGTGCAAAGAATAGCTAGCACTGTCAAAAGAAAAAAAAAAAAAAAAAAAA
>VFFE01007836.1:2403364-2636657 GCA_008921705.1 Burhinus oedicnemus
TTTTTAATTTTGTGCAAAATTTTTTTTTTTTTTTTTTTTTTTTAAATGGAAGCCAATTCTAAACTAAGAGAAAGGAAAACTACAAGGCTGGAAATCAGTACATTTAGACTACATTCCAGCTGTATCACTGTCACTCATCAAATAGGCTACCTGTTGATCCTAGACCAAACCATAAAACCCGCAGCCATGCTGATGGCTAAGGAATATATTCGTATATTCACAGGAATTGTTCTGCAAGCCTGGAAAAAAAAATTCTGGGAGTCACTGTTCACCACTGTGAACAAGCAGTGCATAGACTGACCTTGTATTTTCTGGCCCTCTCCCTGGAAATAAGGGGATGGCATTTCCCTGACTGATCGGTTTACTCCATTAACACATTCCTCAGTCAGGTTATAGCGATGAACACAGTAAAAATCTGAAATGAAAAGAGACTCTAGATTCCTGTTTGAGAAGATTTGGTTGATGTGGACAATTTCCTATCAGTCTGAGAGTGACAACAGAAACATAATAAAGGCATGAGGGGTGTATGGATGCATTAACCGTGTAATGTGTTTTCGATTGGACTTTGCGAGAATAATGTGAGTTTCTTACAGCCAGCTCCAAATTTAAGTTGCTCATAAAGAAACTAGTGCTAAGCTGACAGACTTGATAGGGTCTAGTGCAAAAAGGGATCTGCTTACCACAGAGGCTCTGCGTGGACAACCTCCCTAGAAATTTGTGAAAAAGTGACCCAGGTTATTCCAACCTAGTCTATGAATACATTTCATTCTTATTCTCACCAAGCTCCCCAGACGTATGATGTCTCTCACATTCCTATAGGAGATCCTATGTTTCTAACTGTTCTTCTAATCTTTTAGGAAGCATACCAGGCAGTTCCCATTGCACAGATGGCAGGCAGTGCCTGACTGAACTAGCAGACTTGGTGCTGTCTCAATGCTTTTTACTGGCAAGAACTGATTGAGTAGCCCTGACTGATACTCTTAGTACTAGCTGGACAATCTGCCTTGCTATGTTTAATCCACAGACCATGTGGCTGTTGGGAGACACTTTTTTTAACAGCTTTTTAACAATTTACAAGGGCAGCTTTTTTGAGAAATTATCTTTCCTGGTTTTAACATGTTGCTGTCTCTACACATTCTTTGTCTATCACCGGATTTTCTAAAAAAAAACCCCATCCCTTGTATCTCAGTGTGGTTTATTTTCAGTTGTTTTGAAGTTTCAGAATATAACTCAGCAGCGCAAAATCCTGGAAAATAACTTAGTGAAAAAGTGTCACAAATGCAGTCATGAAAAAATATGGACTCCTTGTGATTGACAGATCACATTGCTGAAAGACCTAACAAGAGATAGAAGCTTTAAACAACACATTAGAGCAAATTAAACAAACTGAAGGACTCCCAGATTGCTGTTCCAGCCCACATTTTCAAATACTCTAAATTCAAACCTAGCCAAGACTTGACTGTCTGAGGCCTTAAGTTTACAAACAGAGCCCTTAATTCTTACATAAGAAGCAAAAGATGAAAACTGTCTACCTTTGATCACTTCTTTTTGAAAAGAGTGACCTACAGCACATGTTTCTGAACTTGTCAGACCTAATAGTTTGCTTTAAATTAAGTCAGAAACTCAATCCCATTTGGCCCACTGCACAGTAGGTAATGCAGTGAACATGCATTTTTCCACACAGCTAATAGGAGAATTATGTATTGCCTCTTCTTTAAGAAGGATACTTAGGTGGAGGGGAAGAGACAAAAGTAAGTTGTTTTTCAGATCTAATCTTTGTTATCTCCATTTTCCACATTTACAGTCCTCATGGTCTTACCTGCTCTCACCAGGTAATTTCCAGTTATTCACTAGTTTCCCTTTAGCCTCAATAAGGAAATCTTCAAGTCAGGTTAGTGCAGAAGATTAAGACTGCATTAAGATTAAGTCTGAAATGTTCTGCTACCAATTAGCCCTCTAGTATTTCTGTAAGCCTTGAATTTTTGATGCGATCAATGACACCAAGTGGAGCCATCTTCTGTGGAGTGGTTATTAAAGATATAAAAATCAATACAAAGATGATACTTGGAAATCTATATCACAAGATAATGAATCACCATGAGAGCCAGCTAAGAAGGAATGTCAGCAAACCAAACAGAAGGTTTGTGCATAACAAATTATTTGATGCCAGTAGAGTTTAAGCTAAATTTTGCATGAGACAGAAGTCTTCAGGCAACACTTACGATACATTTGCATGGCAAGGTTTTAATGAGATGAAGACACAAGACCAACCATGCACAGGGCTTTTTGTGCATTAAAGAGAGACAGAAGGAGTGAGAGATGATTGAGACATATGGGATTAAGACAATAATGCTATAATTTGACTTTAATGACAAAACAGCATCAAAAACTTTCTCTGTCAGTAATCCTCATTCAATTTCTTTTAAATGAAACATTATTTGCCTGCACCTTAAGTGCTGATTGTTATTGGAGTTGTGTATTGGAGCTTCACAGGATACTCCAAATTTAATTTGAACTAGGGATTGATTTAGTTGGCTTCAAAGCCAGGTTTTCCTTTCCAAAATTGAACTAGTGCATGACTTTGCAAGTTCATTTGGGTTTACTGCTTGACACAATTGTATGAGACTTTACAGCATTTATGGTACATTTTGCCCTGCTGATCTCTTGTTCACTCACATGTACAGACACATACAGACAGAACTATTAAAACAAACACTCTTGCTGCTCCCCCCCCTTTTCCCTGGGAGATACATTCCTCACTGAAAGATACTCATTCAAAAGACTCACACAGTTCAAATCCATATTATATGAAAAACATCATCACTTTGAACTGCTAATATATCAATTAGAAGGCTCTTAGAGCATTTTACTATCATAAGTTATGCTATAACTTTTCTGAAAGATGAGAACGGCATTTTGCAGATCACTCATTTTATCGAGGGATGTAAAAAACCAAACAAACTAACATTAAGATATAACAAGGTCTTAGGCAATTTGAATTTTCTTCAGTTGTGGGACATTTACCTGCTAATTGCCTATCTTGCTTATTTAAACTGTGAGATCTTTGGGATACAGCTAGATTACTATGACTGAGTCTCAATCAGGGCCTCCGAACACTAATGGAATTCAAATGAATGATATTAATAAAAATCAGATAATAGTATCCCATAGGAAGTCTAGAAGATCCAGAATGACAACAGAGCCTATAATGCATTTTATTCCGCTGTAGCTACAAAGCCAGTCTTATCCCAACATTCATATAGCTTTACTCTAACTTTTTTTTTTTTAGTATCAATTTTTTTTTGTACAAATTGAATATGTTCCTTTTTAGACTCCATATTCCTTTCAGAGGCTATTTGTCCTTATTCAGTAGGATTAGGGCACTTTGAACACACCTATTGTGGTACAACAACAAATGCTTCTGTTTCCTTGTTTTTCCTGGGCACACAGAGCTTTCACATTTGCAGCTGGTAAGTAGAAACACACAGATAATCACGCTCACAATCACAGCTTATTGTGCTAAACAGGACACTAAATGCAAGCCTGTTATTGTTTGTTAATCAGTAACTGTCTGTTGGTTGACAGCCACTAGATTTTTTTCTTTTTTAAGTTTTTTAGCGTGCAATTTCTCACCTATGTCAAACCCCCTCTCCAAATCAAGAGACTAAAAGGCAACAGCAGTTCAGATCCTCAACATGGAACGTGCATACCTACAAAGGTTGCATCATTTGAGGATTGGCCCTTTGTCCTGCAAGCAAGTACAACACCGAAACATTACAGCAACTCTACTGCTATCTGCTAGAGGTTGGCTGGCAAGTTAGTGAATCAACCACCTAGTTGCATAGCAAAGCAACTTCAAAACTAAATAGAGAAATAAAGAAGAGCCGTGACATACTTTGTGCAGTTTTCACCAGTCATTGCAATTTTGACTTAATTTGTTTCCCTCCCTCTTTGCATCTTGAGTCTTTGAAGGCAAATGAACCATTCGGTGTCATAAAACAAGGAGAACTAGAACAGCCTTCAGTAAAAACAATAACTAACGGAAAAAGCAGATCTTTTGCAGGCAACATTTCACATGGCTCAAAACATCTTTGCCGCAGTTTAAATTCTGCAGCCTTGCGATTGTTCTGACACCTCTTTATTGTTCCTTTTAAGTGCAAATGCCTAGGTAGCATCACTATAAATGAAACAGTAGTGTTCACAGATTGCATTCAACGGCTGTTAGAGCTTCCTCTCCTTCATCTGCACAATTTGCATCTATTATAGGCTCAGGAATATAGCTTTTGCCGTTTCTCAGTGGCCTCAGAAGGGCACAAGATCCCTCCATAAAGAACTGCAGTGAGGTTGATCTTTAAAGCCCTTCCTAGAGGCAGCCCCGCTATGCTCCTTACTGCAGGATGGGAGGAGGGGAAGAAGCTGGTACTGTGAACACTTTGAAGGACAGCACTATGATGTGCAATGCAAGTTTTCTGAATGATCCCATCTTGTGATATCTACCACAAAATTTAGGGTGTTTAATTTGAATTGCTAATAAAGATGCAGAGCCCTAGTCTGAGACTGAAGCACAGGCATTCACGGCCTCCTGAGCATGGCTCTGAGGGGTTTTGCAGTGATTTGTGCAGTACTGTGCCCCTGGGGTGCAAGAAAGAGATGGGTGAATACATTTTGTACCTGTGAAATTCACATTTCTTTCACAGCACCTCAGGGAAAAACAGTGTATGGAGAACAGACTGTATCATCTCTCTTAATTCCCTATTATCAGTTATGTGCTGAGAATATTTTAACAAGAGGTTTCTTCAAAAATTAACCACTATGGCCTGAGCTAAAGCCCTGGCTGGTAGTGGGGAAGTATTTTCATGCAGAGCAAGATAAGATGAAGGAGATGCTGTGTTTGCTTTCTGATTGCTCAAACCAAGAGAGGAGACAACCACTCTTAACAAATCAAATATACAAAGTGCAGGAGATGCCTATTATTTATTTCTGAGAAAATAACATTTTGATTATTTGACTGCTCTCCTTGGATAGATAAAGAAAGTTTTGTAGATGAGATCCAGAACCTTTGTCCCTTTTGTGGAAATCTTTGTAATAATTGACAGGTATAGTCCAGAATGGCACATTGCACGAATGAAAATATTAAAACTGTGAGTTGTTTAGGGAAGAAACTTACGGTATTTATGTTTAGTACTTAGACTAGGCCTGATTTAGGAAGAGAGATCTTTAGGTATGGTACCAATTATAACCAGGCTAGAGGTGATTGCATATTGAACATGTTTTTATTATCCTATATAATTATTATCACACAAGTCCAACATTTCAATACAGAGCCATACTACCGTGTGTGATGCCATTGATGTTCAGGTAGTACACACAATCATTGTCCTTTCCATCATGAGACTCTGCTATTGGAATATTCACATATGGTGAGAGAAAAAAGGCTACTGATATTATTATTTTTCTTTGTTGTGTCTCTTAGGAATCAGAAGATAAGCCAAAGCCAGGAGAAAGGAAATCATTGTACTAGGCCACCCTGCTGATCAACTAAAACAATAAGTTATCATATGCTTTATCTCCATGACAATACAATGGGATTATATTATTTTATCTTGTTTTACTAGCAAGGCATAATTGTATACACCCTCTCCATGGAGCACACAAAGTACTGAGACTGGGAATCTGAAAAAAGGAGCTAGGTGTATGGAAAGACTTTTTCTTCTGCTCTGATCAACAGAATGAAAATCTGAAGAATCACTGACACATCTTTCATATTCTCATTCTTTTTCTAAATAGAGAACATATTTCACTTACAGAAGTGAACTATTATAAACGCAGTTGGAGCCTGCATTATCTGTCCTTCAGATCCCAGTCATCTGCTTAACATTTTCCTTTTTGTCATACTTTTTTCATTTATAAGAAAAGAATTAGGTAAAATCTCTTCAATGATCGTAAGAATTTATAAGCAAATACTCCATTTGCATATCTAGTTTTCATGCAATATAAACTAAACTTCTCTTTAAACACACAATAGACTCATCTTCCTGAAGACAGATACTTGTTTCAAATCACGTTTTGTGCCATGGTTAAAAAAGATGAGATTTCGTCACATAACCTACAACAAAATCTTAGAAAGGACTAACCTCACTGATTACTTACCTTTCTATTTTAAAGTGACACTTGTCTATTACTGCCTTAAACCTTGCAGCATGACTTCAGAGTCCCACTATAGATATGCCATCAAATGTGTTGCTATTATCCTCCTATAAATTTGAACCAGAGACACGGAAGTGCAAATCACAATGCTTCAACCTTCTAAACTAGGCAGTGGCTACACACAATATAAATTTTCAACCACTCTAGCAACTCATTTCCAGCTATACCATTTACCTACTTAGGGCAAAATTAATTTATATAACATACTTTGATTCTCCAAATAAACTTATATAAAGTTAGATAAAGTTATGGCATGATGTTACTAGTATTCAAAGGAAGGCGAGTA
Organism: Burhinus oedicnemus; assembly: GCA_008921705.1. NCBI lineage: Eukaryota > Metazoa > Chordata > Aves > Charadriiformes > Burhinidae > Burhinus > Burhinus oedicnemus. The sequence continues at coordinate 2,409,858 of VFFE01007836.1, forward strand.
CCACTGTAGCTTACATGAAGCTATTAAACTTCAGAAAGTCTGCAAGGCCTACGTGTACCACTAAACTCACTTGCTGCCCAGTTGTCCCTACCCAATGACTTAGAGATTGCCCATTATTACTAGAAAAGCGGAGCTGAGTACAGATATCACAGAAGATGTAAAACAAGCACAGTATATGTTTATGTATATGGATGAATTTCATGTTCATATTCCTCTGCATTTCCCACTAAAACTGTATTTGAAACAAGGTAATTAAATTAGACCACTGGTAGAACTCCAGGAGAGATTAGCTCAATCAGACAGAAAAATCCCAATAGCTTCATTGATATTCGGTTGCACCCTTCCACACAGAGAGGTGAATAGAGAATAAACAGATGCAAGCAGGAAGATAACCACTTGGCAAAACCTGGACACAACAGCACAGTAGCCAGCTAAGTACAATCATCCAAGTAGGAGGGGGAGCACAGAAAATGGTTCATTAGGAACCCCTGCAAGGCTTTTCAGCTTCACGTGGCACTCTTTTCAGCCCCTTGACACCAAACACCAAATGCTACTGCCTCTTTCTCAAAAGCAGCATTTTTTTTTAATTGTCACCGTGGCTGCACAAGCAGCGCCAGGAGTCACCCCTCTCACTTGCCTCATGCTTCCCACCACCTGGTGCTGGCAAAGCTTTTGGCTGGCAAGGTAGTGGGACTTTATTTTTCCTTGTGGCTCTTTTGTAAAGGGTACAATGTGGATCATTGTCTCCTTATGTGTAATTAAGTGCCTAAGTGGCAGCATGTCATGCTGCAATGCCGGGATCTGAGCCTGGGTCCTGAGCTGGCTTGCAGGCTCAGAGGGTTGACAGGCAGCATTGCATTGAATAACAGTGGTGAAAATTGCCAAAGATAGAGCTAATTCAGCTAGGGGATAAATGCACATGCAAAATTTAGAGGGGCCTACCTTCACCTCAACTTGATCATAAATGCTTTAAGGAATGGATAAAAGGAAACAGCGATGAAGAAGAAGACAAGTCTGCCACTGTAGGACCTCCAATGCCTTATGGGTCTCTTACCCAAGATTAGGTCTCATTGCGTCTGGCTTCAGGTGAAGGGGTGTCCCTAGAGTGCCATCACCTGCAGGAAGTACAAAACCAAAACCAAACAAGCACAAAATATTAGTGGATTTAAAATACAAACATTACAAGCATTAAAAAAGCAAAACATGATAAATTCAATCACATCCCTGGCCAGAAGTGATTCTATATTTATCCAGCAAATGGAAGGATGTGGGGGACTTGAGGAGTGCCAGAATGGTATTCCAGACAGGGAGGGAGGAAGGAAAAGGTGGCGGAATGAATCCAGGACCTCAGTTCAATGGCTGAGAGCAGGTGAAAAACTGCTGAATCCATGTAGCAGTGGAAGGGGGTTAATAAAAAAACAAAACATCCCAACCCCAAACCAATCAATTCTTAATCTTCAACAACTAGTTATTTGAAGAGAGCATTGTTGCCACCTGCCTGTATTGATCATGAAAATTAAGGTCATTCAGTGGAAGGCTGCCACCACCATTAAAACTGAATTTCTTTCTTGACCAGAGGGAAAGCAGTTGTCTTTGGAGACTGAATAAAGACAGGTCTGAATTCTTCCTCCACAGTCTATTCTTCCCAAAGCATGGATCCAGTGAGAAAGACAAAGGGGTTATTTTGATTTGCACACCATTGCTTCCTTTCATGCTTTTTTTCTTGAAGTGGCATGTGCTCCTTTAAAAGGAGCAGGCACTGAGCTTGCCATGGGATCCCATTGTTTTCTGTCTGTGGCTGAAATAAACCTCCTGAAATATACTTGGTTTCTCTTAAATTTCAAAGTGGTGGCCAATAGTCATCTGCAAATGGGTTCAGAGTGATGTTAGCCAGTGTAGATTTAAAACTTCCTCATCTCTTGCTGTGAAACCAAACACAGTGAAACCCCTCTCATCATCATCATCATCTGTGAAATTCTGGTCAAGCCTTACTTTCAGTTATCCTCATTCAAATCTGGAGATGTTCTTTTGAAATCAACACAGAGAATGTTAGATTTCCAGCTAATGCAAGCAAGCAAATTTCCACTGAATTCAGGAAGTTACTTCAGGATTTGGCTTTGTGGCTAAGCTCATTGTTCCACAGGCTTAACTGAGAGCACAGTATCCCCATCCTGACATAATCTTTCCATCCACCTCCCTCTCTTACTTTCTGCTCTACTCGCTCCTGGTATTTGGTAACAGCCCCAGACTTATTCTTTGCCAAATGAAGCAGACAAGTGTTTCATTACTCATTTTTGTTATTTTTTTTAAACATGTTTATCTTATCTGTGGTTCCGTCTTAAATAATAAGAATTAATAAATAATAAAGTGATTGGCATGTGTCTGGGAGCCAAGAAATGTTTTCCATTCTTTCATACATTTCTGATCTGATAAAAAATATTTTATTAGAAGAAATGATTACGTAAGAGTTATGGGGGAGGGGAGCATGTAACTGGAGTTATTAATAACTGAGTACTCAAGGAATTCTCCAGCCTAAATTGGCTACAAATATTTGATTCTAAGCTGAGACAGATCTTTAACATTATTGAAAGCGAGAAAAAGAGAAAAAACAGCTTTGCAGCAAAAAAAAAACGTATGAATAAAAGCTTATTTTGGAATTGATACCCAGAATAGTAAATGAGAAACTAAATCAAGCTCACAGCTAAGACACAGGAGCTCTGTTCTTTTATCAGTTTTGGTCACCGTGCACCCTCAAGTAAGAAACTTCTTTAACATCTATATCTAATGGATCAAATTGAGATACTCATACTATCGTCTTTTGACATCCTTGATGCTAAGTACTATTATTGTGGCATACCTAGGTCTGTGGCATGGTTTTTGAAAGAAAAAGCTGCTAGTTTCAAGCAGAGAGGTAGCATATGTTCAGATTAAAATTCAAATGTATTTATAACTGAACGTTAATGGCAATGTCATTTATTCACTTCACAATTCCGCAATAGGCCGTATGAGGCAATCCATTTTAAAATACATTTATTGGTATTGTACAGAGACAAAGGAGTTAAAAAGTAGCTGAGATTCATCAGAAGTTGCAGTGTACCATAAGGTGGTGAATGCTGCCCTCTGGCTCAGGTTGACAATGGTCACTTATTTAGAAATGGTCTATTTTCAAAGTGTGGGGAGACAGGGAAGTTTGGGGCTCAACAGCTTTTCTTAATAATTTGGTCTGTCAATGCTCAATTAAAAGTCTAAATGCTTAAAACAGTAACATGTTAAAAAGAAATTTCCTCAAGGATTAAAGGTTGTAGTTATTTTAAAATTATGTTTTTCAAATATCTGTAACACAGAAGAGGAGCTATTTTATGTATTTTTATCTTGAATGGGTCGTATAAAAGAATCATGTCAGCATTAAACTTACAGGCCCATAGAGGACAGTTTCTTTTACACAGATTTTTTTTTTTTTTTAATGATTCAAGAATACATATAACTTATTTCAATGTATTATTTTACAGTTTTAGGCAAGATTTAATAACAAAGGAAAGGCACAGTATTCTTTATCCACTCATACAGTGGAGGAAAGCTTGCTCCATTTCACTGAAAGATAGTGTGATTGAGATGTATATGTCTGCAGCTTAAACATAACAGCTTTAGAATTTGCTAAAGATTACGCTTACGTTATTCTGCTGTAGATACAACACTGCTTTTTGAAAAACCACATGTGAACAGGTCTTTAAGAAATAGAACACAATGATTTTATTGTGCTCATTCTCCTGGAAACTGGGGACCATCTTTCCCCCTTAAAAGTTGCACCTTGCCTCGTACTGCCTGCACCCTTTGCGTTAGCTGGAAATAAGGAGAAATCTCCCTCACTTTGAAAAGTGAGGGAGAAACAATTTCTATTAGGTAGAACAGAATTAGGTAAATGTTAGGCACTGCTCCATTGCCACCCTCCCCATACCAAGTATGCCCCACAGGAAAACCAGAGCCTACCTGTCTTGCTGATCGCTTGCCTGTCATGTTGATCCCCAGCAAAGAAGCATTAGACCTGGCATCCCTCTGAGTGCAAGACTTAGTTTTATTTTCCTACCTCCTCCTGCCTAAAACTCAGTGCTGCTCGCGGGGTGGTGGAGGAAGTGAGGAACAGAAGAGATGGTTACAGGCCACATGTTCAATCCAGATATATAGCAAGCAGGATTCCCCCGCCGGTCTTTTATAACCTCACCTTATATTCAGACCAATACGGTACAACCATGCTGATATGGTAACATTTTATACCCATCTTGTACTCACGCGAAGGACTATGTAGGGTTTAGGACAATAGGAAATCCAGCCCCGTGACTAAGTCCTAAAGCTCATCTTTTTAGAATAGAAGCTGGAAGAGAGACTGGATGCCTGTCTCTCCAGATGATAAAATGCTGTGTTCTGAATACAAGGCAGTATTTCTCCTGGTATAGTTTCATTTTGGGTAAGAGAGCAGTACTCTCTTCCATAGCTGAAGAGAAAATTTTGTTTGTCTTAAGGGAGAAAGTTCAGAGCAGCTTTGGGAACAACCATCTCAGAATCAAATTGCAAATAGAAAGGAGAAATTGATAGGGCTTTTTGTTCACTGATCGTACACACTGATATAACAGTAATTAAAAAAACAACTTTAGTATATTAAAAGAAAAAGGAAACCCAAAGCAAATGTTCAAAGGAAGGATTTTTAGAAGCTATGAATGCAATATGTGGATTCAAAAGACCCGGTGGAATCAGGTAAGGAGAGCAAAATACCCTGGGAAACCTCATAATACACTCTCAGCTGCACTTAACAGTGAAATTTACACTCACAGAATGAGTCCTAAGAATTCTTTCCTATAAAAATGAGAAAAAGCAAGGCAACTTGCAAATCCTCTAGCTTAAGTTTTTATTTCTGAGAAAGGCAAATGTTACAGTAATTCCATATCCCTGTAAATAAGGAGATATAGAAAAGCTTTTAGCATGCAAGATGTCTCCTTATTTATTCAGCAGGGGATATTTGGAATCAAGTGAAAATTACTGCAAGTGAATCTGAGTTCTTCAGCAATAGAAGTGGCTGTTTGGGAAACTTAGTTTCCATGCCTTTAGCCGCTACACATGGTTTCTGAGAAGGAAAGCACCTGTTTTGAGAGAAGCCACGTAATTAGAACTGATGGGAATATAGAAAATCCTTTTTGCAGTGACACTGTGGTTTTGAAACTTGTTGATGCCCTGCTTAGAGCTCATAAAAAGCCCGTCAAAGATTTGCAAAAACAAAATAGTATTAAAGTGGTTGTTTTGAGACTCAGTGTAGTCTGCTGTGCATGCTCTATTCTGACCAGAATTTTCACACGGAATTTGGCAGAACATAAAGCTGAAGCTAGGTCATAAGTTTCCCAGGCCAGGGCCATAGCCCACAGAATATGAAAGTCTCTATAGTTTGATAGAGATGTTTTGGATTTTATGAGATGGCATGTTTTGGCCTACTTTGCATGTGACAGAGAAGTCCCCAGTTCAAGTTTTTCCTCAGTGATGTAGCCAAAAAGTCAAGTGGGTAGTGTTGGCATGGCAAGACCACTGGGATTTTTGAGGCGCTGTGATCTTGGAAAGATCACTATGTGATAATGGTATGATTGGGCCAAACTGATTAAAGATGTCCTAGGGAAATGCAAGGGGCTTTGGGAGCCATATACAGAGAGGTCTCTTCCTTAGACATCTACTGGTAAGATGAAGATGGTTTCTCAAACCCCTCAAAACATTCAGTTCTTTCCTACACTTCTCTCCCCTTCATAGATGTTTTCCTCCTGAAAACACAGGCCTCCTCTCCTCCCCTCCCCAGCTCCACCTTCTCGTTTCTCCTCTGCAACAGCATCTATTCACTCATTTACATCCCCTCAGTTTCTGAGAAAAGACATCAACATGAAAGAGAGGAGAGAGAAAGGCTAGGGACTTGACAGAGAGCTTGGGACAATACAAGGTCAACAGAGTTAAAGGTCCTAATTCCAATCCAGAGATAAATGGTGAAAGTGCTGCCGGGCCTGTTGTGCTTAAATCTGAAGCCGGCCCTACACAATTTTCTTCTCAGATGGTACAGACAAAATTCAGTCTTTGGGGGACTTCCAATTCTGTATAAAGACATCTCTGTACTTTGTCCTGTAGGGACAGAGTCACTGAGCATGACAATGGAAGAGAAAGAAGATACAGAATACCCTCTGCAAAGCATGTGTTTCTCATCCTGTCCCTTCCAGCCTTGGTGTTTCCTTGGGCTTTTTTCTTTGTGGAGGTCCCAGCTGGAGAAGTAAGCAATGGGATTATTATATTGACACAGCAATTTCCAGAAGCAGAAATATAAAGACAATGAAGGAAATATTTTCACATTTCCCCCACCTTTATACTCCAGCTAGAGATTCTCTGATCTCCTAAGTCTCCAAATATAATTTTTAAACAGTATATTGCTAGAAAAATCCTTATTTGTAGTAGATTTACTTCATAAAGTAAGACAAAGGAATAACTAACTCTTAAGGAAGAGTGATGGGAAGTCCTGTTGTCATGAGAGTTGGTATTTTTTCTCACTCCACATGCTACATACTTCACTGCCGACTTGACAATTTCAGAGCCGTAAGTGCACAAAAATCATGTAGCTGCAATTTTCCAAAGGATCTGAGTGGAAGGACCTCTGCTTCTTCCAACCAATTAGCCAGAAAACATTCCAATATATTTTTCCATTTACTTGAATAAGAAGCTGTGTTGCACAGCATACAATCTAAACCTCTAGCTTCCCTGATGAAAGTGGGAGGACTTGTGCAGGTCACAGTTGGCACAGAAAGTACAGAGTGAAAAAGATATGCTAAATAAAAAACCTGCTTGGTTCTTGGTGATTTTGGAAACTGCAGTTATCTCTCATCACCTCCAAATCTTTTCATGAAGACACTAGCAGCTCCTTCGCTCAGAGTGACAATATCTACACAACTTAGCCTACAACATCTCACATTTAATTCACATCAGAGCAGAACAAGCAACCACTAGAAAACTGTTCAGCAGACATAAGCTATTTCACTGAGAGAAAGCAGAACTTCAAACATATTTCAGTAAGAATGCTCATGAGCTGTATAGGGGTAATTGTTTCACCTCCAACTTTAAAAATTAACTGTTCTTCCATTTGTTCTGTTCTAAGTAACCTCTGATTTTTTCTGAGTGATTTTGCAATAAAGAATTTGAACACATTCCCAAATTAAAAAAATTGAAATAGTAAATCAGTCTGAAAAATAAAGAATAATACCTCTGCTAATGAGTATCACTAAAAGGTACAATTACTATGAATTTTCATATGCAAGTGTGCTTCCAATCTCATGAAATCCAAAAACCTGACATAAAAGCAGAGCTCTGAAACAGCTGGGTAGCTTGAATCTGATATGAACTTTATCTTTCAGAAAGATATGCTGCACATCTTATAGCTAAAGACAGAGCTTTAATTTTCAAACCATGGAGAAGAGAGAACACATAGGGAGAATTGCTCATTACTGTGTCAAGGGAAACTGAGAACATTTTCTTAGACTCCCAATAGGGGTAGGAAGACATGTTGAAAGTAGTGAAAGTTGGAAGTCAATAACAGATATTGTAGTCCTTTTATGAGTTTTTATTTTCAAAACACGCATACCCAAAGTAAAAGAGTTCAAGCCTTTAACTGAGGTTCAAGGGTATACTTTGAAATGGGAATAATATGCGAGTAGATGTCATTTACACCATCTAAATCAGAAGAAATGAAAATGAGTTTATATCTGAAGTGAAGAAAAAAATTAAGCTAATCATGTAAATCTGAAGTTATTTATGCATCAATGTCTGGGCAAAAGAATGCAGTAAAAGCATGCTGACAAAGACTGAACAACTGGGCTTGAAAGGAAATGCCGAGGTCTGTAGGAGAAAGAGGAAAGAATGGAGAGACATTCCCCTGTTTGCTGTGACATTGTGTCTGCAGTGGCCTAGGAACACTTGGCTGAAAATCAAGAACAAGCTCCTTTCAACGAGATGCTAAAGGCTGACTGACAGCTAACTGGGTTGAGAAAAAAATAAAAAAGAAAAAGGAGAATCACAGTAAGTATAATAACATACATTAAGTATAGTTTTCACACTAGTAATATCCATCTTAACCATTATCGTTGGATCAGTATCTAATTAATACTTCTGGACCAGGCCTTGTATGCTGGTAATAATACTTTTCATATCATTTTCATTTGAATTCTTCTTAATGTTTTCTTTGTCTGGGTTCTTTGCCTTAATCCAAATTAACTTTGCTTTTATGTAACGCCCCTGGCAGAGTTTTTGAGACTCATGGCACAGAGTCACATTACACTAATCCATGGCAAATGTGGAAAACTGCTGAAAGGACAGTGGCTCTTTTGGGGGCGGGGGGCATGTTGGTTTGGGTTAATTTTCTGTCAAGTCATCCTGCCAAGATCATATGATCTCTAAACCTGATATGAGGAAAACAGGGATGGCACCTTCAGTGTCAGCCAGTAGTTACACTGAATTAGGTATAATGTGAAACTGCACCATGAGAAGGGAAAAGTCACTTCTGGGCATCTTAGAGAGCCGTGAAATGCCCTCCCAGCTTAAGAGAGAGGAATGAGGCTACAGGCCTGTCAGAAGAAAAGAATTTAAAGTGAGGTTGTGTCTGAGGGGAGGGCAAACTCAGTCAGTGTAGACGCGGAGTTTGATCCACAGCTCTCTGAAGTCAAATGTTTTAGTTTACGTCAATGGCCTTTGATTAGGCCCAGAGAGAGCTGTAAGATCCAAGGGCTGCCAGGCTTGGTTACAGTCATCAATACTATAAATCCCTGAGAGAGTTTCCTTACTAAACTCTAGGCCTTTTTGCTGCAGGACGCTAACTAAGGGCATGATCCTGAGCAAACTTAGTCCCATTGGCTCCAGAGGCCGTAAATTCTTTTGGCCATATTGCAGCACACACACAGAGACCCCCTGGTTTGCTGTAGCCGCTTGATACAAGTGCGAGAAACGGCAAGAGAGTAAGAGACAGCTCCTGGCAAAATGGCCATAGCCAGAACTGGGGCTTCCTCCGAGCGCGGGGTGAGTTAGCAAGGCCCCCGCCTGCTGTATGCCGGTGCCAGGGGCTCACCCACAGCTGCAGCCGCGGGCAGCCGGGCCTTGGCCAGGCTCCTTCCCCTGTGCAAAGGGGGCGCTGCAGCCTGAGGCCGCCTGAGGAGAAGCCTTCAGGTAGTCAGGGGAGTCATTTTGCACCACAAGGGCCCAGCAAGCGGCCCACTAACTTTAGAGTCTAAACCGGTTTGTTTCATTTTTGTAACATCTTGTGAGAAACCATCTGATTTCTTTAGTTACTAAGCCTTTCTGAACAGGGACAAGATCAGATGGAAATCTGTTCTCTTAGAAAACAGAAGCTATAACCCTCCCTGCTCTAAGGGCTGATCATAATGTTGTTGTATACTTGGGAAATCCTTATCTGCAGATTAACCTCGAAGCTCTCCCTCTTGCTCCCTCAAAGCCCAATTTATATTACTTTGTTGTTTTGTGGTTTTGTTTGTTTGTTTTGTTGTTTGTGGTTTTTTTGTTTGTTTTTAAATTCATAAAAAATATTTGCAGGATGAACAGAAAATAAATCAAGACTACGAGAAAACCAGCAACTTGATTGTTTCTCACTGCTTCTGCAAAAAACCCATAAAAGCTCAATTGTCCTCTCAGGACTCCTTGGAAGTCTTAACAAAAGTCTCTAAAAAGAAACTAAATGAAAGACTAGGGAGTTAGCAGCAGAGCAGATCTATCATAGACAAATCAGACAAAACCCTCTTTCCTTCTGACCGTATCTGGGCTTAATTCTGATCTCCTTACTCACGCTGAGTAATAATTCACACCATAACTAGCCCCACTGGAGTTGCTAAAATCACTCGGACTAAGCCATAAGCCTGTCTGACAAATATCAGTCTGATATGCTAAGGCTAAAAATCCTAAGAGCTAACTCAAATATTACTTCTGTAATTACATGGCCTCAAAAAAGGGTTCCGTTCTTTGTTGTTGTTGAGGCGGTTTGTTGTCTTCCAAAGAAAGATGGGAAGTTTGTGATTTTCCTTTTTTTGTTTGTTTTGTTTTTCATCTTAATATAGAATCCAGCTAGAAAATTAATGTTTTGTCTACCCTAGAAAGTGCAATGAATATACAAAGATATATGAAGAACTGGCATCTTTTTGACAGAGATATTAAAACAGTTAAACCTGAGGCCAAGTCTACAGTACAACCTTCTGTCTGAAAAGTACATTAGTTAGCAATGTAATAGGACACAGTCTCAGCCATTAACCCAGGCTGAGCACCTTATTTGGCCAACCCAGTGATTAGCCTGACGCAAAGTCCTCACTTATTTAGTGCACCTTCGTGTTGCTTCATTCACCCATATGTACGTGACAGTAACACTGTTAAGAGGGAGACTTGCTGCGCTGCTGCAGAACTGCATACTGTAGATTTTTTTGTACCTTTGTAAGCTGATCTCTTCTCTGTGTCTTTCTCAGTGAGTCATAGCGGGGGTTTATCCATGTTTCTAATCACATGAAAGGGAGCCATTGTAAAGTATCAAAAGGCTATCAACAGTCAAGTAAATTTTCTTGTATTTCAGTCTAGCAAGGCTGGACACCAGCACAAGTGGAAGCACTCCAAGGGCTAATCAGGATCCTTAGGAAGGCCTGGTCTTGCTTAAAATACGGAATTCCTGCGAGTGACTTCAGCATGGAGACGCGAAGCCTGAGGAAGTCCCCGAGGTGCCAGCAGCAAAGCTATTCAATGAATGCCATTGCACAACACGCCCCAGCGGTCCTGCCAAACTCCTCCTCCAGCAGGAAGCCTGGCAACAAGGCACTCAACCAGTTGAACAAAAACTACAGGCTTTGCACCATGTGAGCGATTTGCCAACAGCCAGTAGCCTGCAGGCTGGATACTGTTACCTAGTTATTAATGAACTCTGCTGATTAACCTTTTGAAAGTACTTTGTCCACCACACCTACTGGTGGGAACCTGCAGTGGTAATGCTCAGGGAAGGTTGCTGACATAGGAGAGACATTGGGGGTAGTGAATAGACACCCCAAGAAGTGACAATGACTTTAAGAGTAGGATACAAACCAGGATAGTTCTTCCAGAGACCTTTGGGAAGAAGAGGGGGGGAGGGTAAGCTTTTTTAAAGGTTTTAAAAACTTATTAGCATACAGACTTCACTGTAACCTACACTATATCCCAGGCTGCTGTGCTTGATTGAAAACAAATTCAAATTTTGTTCAGAAGGCTTCCTGTTATGCCCTTGCAGTAAATTTGGCAGAGACTGTGACAGCCCCCCCAACTATTCTCATCCATGTTTGAAGCCCCAAACTCCTCAAAGTAATGCACTGCTGAAACCTAGAAGATGGCAACTAAAGCACTCAAAACTGGTGTGCCAGGCTCCTAAGAATCGTGAGACTACTTTAAAACTCTGGCAGAAAAAAACTTTTGTATTTATATTTCTTTCAATTTTTTGTCTTTCTTGGTCATACCTCCTAAGCATTTTTAAGCTTGCTTTTCTTTAGAAAATATCAAATAAACAAAAAGTCAAGACTCAGTGAAAGGGCCATAAAATAACATGAATCTAGGGCAAGAACATAAAGAAATATAGAATTCTGAAATACCACAAAGTTTGCACTAAGATACTGAGAGTTTATGACTACAGCAAAAGTGCAAGGAATAAGAAATATGAAGGAACTACCTGAATCTTATTCAAGGATAGAAATGAGGGAGGAAAACAAAATCCAAAAGAAGAGTACAGAAAGGAAAAATATGGAAGAGAAAAGAAATTGCACAAAAAGCATATTATAAAGCGGGAAAAAACCAAAATTCAATTAAAAAAACCCCAACAAAACCCCGAAAAGCCCAGCCTCACTCTATTACCACAAACGCTGCTTATGCATACCTTCACTGGAAGATCTGCAAAACACTATTGTAAAAATTGTTCTGTTTTCTCAATTTAACAAAACTGTTACTTTTTAAGATAAAAGCACAGTAAAAAAAAAATAAATAGACATTTCTGCCTAAATCCTCCTTTAGGTTGAGATTTCACACAACAATTGAGCCAGTTTGACAGCTTGCCACTGTTGACTGGGGAAGCAGCCTCACTCCCCTGCTTTGTTCCCGGCCATGTGGTCTTACTTCCTCCCTTGTGCTGAAACTGGCACTTGTCTGACACCCCAGTAAAAAAATATTACACTCTCTAAATAAAAAAAAAACTAATTCTTATTCTTCTGCAGATTTTTTTTGTTTGTTTTTAAAAAACATCAAGAAGTAGGTGAGACTGCTTAATAGTCCTGTGAAATCTCACCCTTAAAACAGTCCTGGAACTATGGAGCAGACAGACATTTGTGTTTTGTGCCTGTTCTGCTCATTCTACTATTACCCATTTCATTTCATTTCATTAAATGCAAATGTAAAATACAGTGCCATTCTCCTCATAAATTAATAAAAATGATGCAAAAGGGTAGGTTATAGCCCCTTGTGCAAACTGCTAACAAAAGCAGGATATCAGAACTGAAGCTGAGTTTCCCTCTGACTTTCATACTACGGACTGACACTGTACTGAGCAGAGATCAAGGCAGGCTATCAGGCATCAACTAAACTGAAGACCAAGAACAGAAAAAAATACAAATTATTTGCCATATTCTGCTTTCATTTACACTCCTGCAACCTAGTTGATATTCACTGCTTCAGCTTCCCCTCACAGTAGAATTTGGGTTTGCGTATACAGATTAGTTAGACTTTCCCTGTTTTCATGACATTGCTACCATTATTTAAATAAAGGATCTGTTTTTGTTCTCTTCTGTTTCTGGGAGGGACAGATTTCTTTTTGAATGTTCTTATAACGGGATGGAAAAATCTGTGCTTGTGCTATAATTCACAGACCACAAAAAGATGTCCATTACTTTGCATTAGCCAAAGATTTTTCTTTGAGCAACATTATTGCCAGACACCAAAAGAAAGAAAAAAAAAAAAAGAAAAAAGAAAGAAAAAAAGTATTGCTGAAAAGAGAACTTAGTTTCCAGTATTCAACCCTGATTCTTACTCATATGAGTAGTCTCATTACTCTCTGTGGTACAAAGAGGACATGGCAGGATTCAGGCTATTGAAACTAGAGATTATTCAGAAGTTAAAGTTTTTTATTTACACAAACAGAACAAAAGGGACTCTAATTGAAATAGATCGTTTAAATAAAAAGTGCATACTACTTAGGCAGACAGTATACTTATGTAGATACACACGTGCGCACACACGCACACCCAGCAAGAGCTTCCAGTGTTTTCTGGCTCCTGGTATTACACGTAGGAATCTAGTGGGCCCAAAAAGCCGGGTGCACATGCCAGGATTTTCTGGGTATCCAGGCTCCCCAGTGCAAATCTGGGTGTCACCAGGCACAAGAGGAGCCTCTGCTAAAACAGAGCAAGATCCTCAGCTGCCTATGAGGGAATTTGTCACTGTTTCATCAAAACCAGCGTATTTCTGAGAAATATCTGAGGATATTTGATGAAGTGACATTTCCCTGATCATTTCCCTTATTGTTCCATTCTAAGAGACAGCTGAAATTATTTAGATAGCTTGTTAAAAGAAACAAACACAGGAAATGAAACCGGGTGAAAATAATTTCTTAATTTTGAGGGTGCAGTAAGGTGGAGCAATCCTTACCAAAGATAACTGAAAACGTAAACACACTGATTTCAATCAAGAGCACTTTTCATAAGAATATTTCATGCACTAGTTGCTGCTGATGGCTCCCTGTTCCTTTTAGAGGTGTGTTACCCGTTCTGGAATATACACAAGAGTTCAAGTGTTGCATAATTACACAAAACAGGGCCTATACAAGAATATCCTGTTGTGCTTCCTGTACACTCACTAGGGTGGCTCAGCTGAATCCTTGACAACATCTAGCTCCACGAAGAAAACATCAAGACTCCTTGCTGATAGCAGTTTTTTACCTAGAGCTTCTCAGCAGTTGGGCTGTTTAGCCCCAAAGTGTAAGGAGACAATCACCCTATTGTTTACTTTCTAGTCAGAAGGAGCATTACTGCTTTTCTTCACTGTCCGTGGCCTCTGTAATCCTAGCAGTCATGTTCACTCAGCAGTAAGTCTAAATATGTGCTTCCCAAAGGAGTTCCAAATCCATGACTTAGATTAGCATCACTGTGGTTTGATGCTATCTGTGACAGATTCCACAGTAATTAACATTTTAAACCATGGTCAATACTTAAATTATTTGATGAGAACTCACTCTAACCCCCAAATCGTGAGAAATTAACAAATTTAAGGGGTATTATTATTATTATAAAGTGAATAGGCTGTGGAGGACAATGGATCTTTCAAAAACCCTGTCAGCATTGCTTCATCTCATTACATATCACTATATCTTAAAAAACGGAGCGATTCAATTGTGTGATGGTGAATCATGAAACTTCACAAACATTCAAGGAATACACATGCCACTACAAATTAACCATTAGCACTGCATGGTATTCATCCTTTCTGTCACACACTGTGGGAAGCACGCCTTATTAGCATGGAAGCACGGAGCAATAGTATCTCAGTGTACTTAACATTCACTTACCTTGGAAAAAAGAGCACACAATTGCAGTCTTAAACAAAAAACCCAATTCCCAAAATGCTGCAGCTCTATTCCTTTCCACATTTAATCCTAGGATTTAAAAATTACAAAATTGAATCCTAAAGCCTTTTCTTCCCCTTCTTCCAGTTCACTGTTTTTTACAATGAAATGTAGTTTTTGCATTTTTAATCAGCCTTGATCATAAACAAGGCAGGCATTACAATTGCGGCTGTTTCAGGGTTCTCCCTCACACACTTCTTTTTTCGTTTTGAATTTCAATAGTACCCTCGACTGGGGGTCTTCCTGGATCCCAGATGTCGAATTATATGGTCTGTCCTATTCTTATAGTGGCAATCCAGCTCCCTGTTAAGTTTCACAGGAATCTGAATAGCTATTCTGAAATCACCCATTTCTTCCTGAGTTCTGTTACAACTGAACTTAATTTTGTCATCTTGATTATTAAGAAATAGTTCTCCTTGACTTAAAAGTTGCTTAGAAATATCTGCTGTCTTTCTTTCTCTTCTATCTCTTTGTAGCGTGAAGCACCCTGTGCAAATCCTTAAAAAAAATATTACAATCTACATTTAGCATCAGTGTTCCTGTTTGAGGTCCTGTGCGGTCTATAAAACCTCGAGAAAGGGGCCCACTTCCCATACCTATCCTACTTACATGCTGTTTCATTTAAGAATCAAGAGTACATTTTACAACCACTTTGCCATGTTAAAAAAGGAGAAACATAAAAGTGACTTTCAGGGGGAGGGTAGACTTATGTTTTGTTTCACTAGCTTCTTTCAGAGTAAACTTGTAAAATAAAAAGATATAAATGCCAAACAATTTTGTAGAAGCTAATGTAGCAGTAAACCAGAGCCTCCCACTGACCTAGAAGCAGAACTGGTATTTTAAACCTGTACTGCTTTACCATACGTTTTATACATATACATATTTGAAATTTCATTTTTTCCTAAGTGTAACCCAACACTATGGAATCACACACATCTCAGAAATTACTCCTGCCCACTCCTAGTTCAAATAGTAACAGAGGCTTGCTGGCAGATAAGATTAACATTGTGTAAGGTATTTGAACTAGCAGAGCAGTTCAGATATGTGACACAATGCATCACGAAGGCAAGTCATGGCCTTTAGCACCCCTGCTCATACTATTATTAATTATGCATTTCCTCATCTTATTAGTGTTTGAATGGATGTAAAAAACAAACAATGCTGCCCTAAAGGATATTACAGCCATACTACAGCCTGACATCTTTCTGGGATTGATAACAGAGGAACCAGCCCTACAAGTGATCTTTGACTTGTATGTCCTCAAGACAATTTTGGTTTTGGATCGATTACATGGACAACTGTTAGCTGGCTTTAGGAGGGATGATTTCTTCAGAGATGTTGAGGACCCTGTTGAGCTACATGGCAGCAGTCATAACCTCCCCTCCTCTTATAAAAGAAAAAAAATATAAAAATCTGTTGAGACTCAACTGTATCAGCAAACCATTGAGTTACTGAATAATCCCAGACTACCTGGAGACTCAGGCATATCTCTTCGCGTTCATTATGCTATGATTGTCATTTCATAATTTGCTTTTAAATCATAAAGATCTAAAACCCCTATACTTATAATAGCTGAATTACTATCATCTTAGGTAAGTTAGGAGCTGAAGTTTATCTAAAGTGATCTAAATTTGTCTGTAAAGTTATAGACTTATAAAGTTATCTGAACTTGTACAAAAGTCTCAGCTCCTCACTTTAGATATGTTCATAAGTGACATATCTTTAAGTAATTCTATTTCTCAAGTAGTATGCTTTATTAGCATTATCAAAAGGACGAACTAAACTCCCATTGTTCATGCTGTACCAGTTTACAGCAACATCTGCTGGATAACCTAGAGCTGTAATAACAGAGACCCTGACATACTGAAGTGACAGAACAATATGAGACATGGCTATGGGAAGGCAAGGGTTAGATAAGAGGATAAGAGAAGGCTTTCACATCAAAGACTTTGCTTCGCAATGACACCTACCCTTCGCTACTGCCTGTGCCATTGATTTCATGACTTGCCTGTGTTGCCAGTTCATCTAGAAGGCTCCCCAGCTTATGAGAGGTTGTATCAGAAACAATAAAGTCAGATGGCAGTTTTGTATGCCTTGGGGGAGAAAGATCCATACGCTAGGAAAAATGATAGAGAAACTAGAATGATTTTACTCTATTCCACAGTCATTTAATGTTTTAGCTGGCATTAAGTTTAAGTGCACGTTATAGTGTCAGTACCTCAATTTTGATGGCCAAAAGTTCCTCCCTCTTTAAGAGAAAGAACATTTACAACCCCCACATTCACATTAGTAAGTCAATAACAAGAATATTTGCTTTGATAGTCTTGTTGACACACAATAGTTGAGGCAGTTTTATTATTTTTTTTATTATGGCAGGAGTATCTTTAGGGCAAAGTCTCTGGGAGAAACACTATTAAATACTTAGCCTGGACAAAACCTTCTTGCAGAGGAATTTTCAATTGCTTTTCAGCTGCAGTGTGGGTTATTGTTTGCTTTAAATCAGGCCAGAGTCTAAGCTACATACCATGGTGACTGTTAAAAATCATTATGGTGCAATTAAAAACAATGTTAAAGGTGGAATTCCCCCCTCCCCTCTCTCTGTATAACTGTTGTACGCTTCCTCTGTGCCTTTCATGATTATCTGCACCAGCTCTGGTCAGGAGATACAGCTGTCATGAAACACTCAACAGATGGCAGTGGCTGGGTGATGCTTCATCCATTTTTGGATGCTCTACTGACATTTGAGCTCATGCCTTCTATAAATGCTGTCATGCCCCTGACTCGTTTTAGCCAACACAAGCCTACAACGTGCAGTGACAATATTCATCTTTCTAAAGGAATAGAGATAAATTGAACTGCCCTTATGAAACGCAATACAAAATACTTAAATTTAGTGTCCTTTAAAACTTTTAACCATTATAGATAGATATGGCTAGAAAATAGATAGACTGATAAATTGGTAGATGGATCTCCTTTCTTACTGCTGTTTCATCCTTAAGCTATTTTATTCTTATAAGGCTCTTCAGAGATTGATTTAGCTTACAAAGAACAGCAATTTCTCTCCAGTTTTAGGAAACTGCTAGGAACTATAATGCTTTGCAAAGAAATTGATTAGCACAACTTCTTTAAAAAGAAAGGAAAACAGCCAAAAAAAATACACAGTATCTTCGAGTTTTTCAGGTAGTAAAGGCTGCTTAGTGCTTTATCTTAAATTAAGTTTTTAAAGCTTACTCCTATTGCATTTTTTATATAGTTAGAGTCAAATTGGAAGAAGCAGAAGCTTGTGGAATGGAAGACATAAAACTGGCTTTGTGCTTGTTTGGGTTTTTGTTTGTTTTAAAACAGCTTTATCACAATTGTTTATTATGGAGAGACACTGACAATCCCTGTGTCCCATATAGGGGACTACATTTCTTGCTTCCCAAGGTTGAATCCCAGTCACTGCAGTTCCTGATATAAAAACAAACGAGAGATAAGGGATGGAGAGAGAAGAGGTGGATAAATTCATGTACTTAATCATAGGGATTAAGAAAGACTCCTTGGGAATGGCGGGTACTGGTATTTTGTCCTGACCTAGGAGTGGTGGCTACATTTTTCTCATACTGTTTCCAGCACAACTCACTCTAAATACAGGATGCTCAGAGACTATCACTGCAAACATTGTTGGTGTGTTTAATTGCACAAACACTTGATGATGCCCTTCACTATGAGGCCTATTTTTTAATGTTGTTAAGAACAATGTGATTTACAAGTTAATTTATACCCTAATAGTGATGAAGGAAAATGTAAGGGCTACGTCGCTTTGTCAACTGTCCTTGCTGAACAGCCAGGAGATATTTAACCGAGTACTTAGGTAAGCAAGACACACCTACTGTGATGAAAGAGAAACCAGAGTTAGGAAGTATGATCTAATTCTTCAAGCCTAAACTTAGATTTAGCACTGGAAATAATAGCAGAATGATGCCATGACAGTGTGAAGGTACAGTCAGAAACAGGACTTACTTTTTACAGCTCAGCAGTAGATTATGTCCTGTGTGAAGTTATGCAAATTATTAAGATTTCTTACATGATCTTAATAGAAATTAACTTCTACAAACACAACTTATTATTTACTAACACTAGCCATGTTTGGCTACTACAGAATACAGCTGACTGATGTAAATGCTTACAGATTTTGAATTAAAAGACCTCCAGATCACTGTCTTCTCACTCTGTCAGGTTTAAGGACAATGACTGGAAATAGGCCAGTTTGAATCACTTTTCATACTGTATTCCTTTCTGTTATCCTTCAACTGTTAAGACTGTTAAGGGAAAGGAGCACTCAGTTTGTACCTAAGCCTATAATTAATCAATAGGATCAATAGGATCACAGCCACTTATTTTCAACGTAAAAAACCTACATGGTTTGCCTGTACAAAAGCTTCATTTAATTCCCAAATTGCACCTCTAGAGACAGCAAGCTACCAAGAGAATCTAATGCCGACATCTTAAGTTAGCAGTGCCTATTATTTCATTTATTCATGGGCTGCACAGTCAGACAACATCCTTGCTAGATCAGGACAGTCAGATGTGGCCAGTTAATCTCCACTAATCAGTTAATAAGCCTTTGGACCTCAGAGAGCAACAGGAACATACATGGTTCAGACTGGGCATAATCACATATATAAGTGTATGTCTGAGCATTAGAAATGAAAGAGATGATAATGCTGTATACCAGAGGGTTAATGTTCTTTCTTCCTGCTTAGAAGTCCTCTGGATCCTATTTTCACTGTGCACCCATGCCAGGAGTGCAGACAGCAATTCCGATGAATTTCTGCCTTTAAGACAGCACTCTTCTGTGATGCCTCAGCAAGTATCAAAGAATATGTAATATATGCATTTATCATAGGTTCATATCCCCTTAAATATTCTCACTTATTTAAATATTTACCTCACATTCCAGAAAAGTATGTTCTCTAGGCATAGCCATATAATTTGTTATTTTTGCTGGTTTGTGCCATTGCATTCATTATCTAATGTATGAAGAGAGTGAAGTAAAAAAAGTATAGTTCTTTGCAGCACTGGCTTTTGCATTTAGAGGCTCTTTTGTACTAGCTTCAGAACCCTGTATCTTACATCAAGAAAGAGAAGATGGTTATGGAAGAAACTATAGAAGGATTTGGAACTCTGCTTCTGTAACTTATAAACTTCTGCTATGGAGAAGTCTGCAGTGCATCTGTGTATCTGTAAGTCTGGATAGCATTACTGTTTCATGCAGCATTTCCCATCCCATATGTTTATCCCACACAGTTCCATGGAGCTGTATTAATGAGTGAAACATTACTAGTGGTTATAGTTGCATTCTGAGCTAAAAACCCAAGAACCACCTGTTATGCACTTCATACAAATAACATCATAACATTGGAAGTTTTCATACAAATTCTAGCTGTAATTCACCTCATAAGACAGTATTTTTCCTTGTAAAAAAGAGTAAGAGTAATCCTTTTCTTTCCTATGTACATGACTTTGCCTTAGTTCAGCATCATTAACTTAGGCAGTGGACATTTCATGTTTTTCTTGGCTTTTGGTATAGATGAGGTTATAGAAGTCTGAGCTGAGTGCTGCATAGTAATGGTTACTTCTTTTGTTATATTGTTCTTAAGCATACGACAATGCAAAATGATAAAGGACTGACAGCATAAACACTGGGAAAAGCAGTAACAAACACCCTGCAAACACACAAAACAGCAAAGCTGAACAAAAAAATTCATGCTGCAAAGATTCACAAGCCACAGCTGATCTGTTTGAGCACTCTGAGACTACACACAATAGGGAGCTTTCCAGTACTAATCTGTTCTGACATTTTATAGAAACTAATTCTTGCAGACAAATAAAGGTCTAGTTTGGAACAATTTTATTCAGGCCATCAGCATCCTTCCTGATTTGATCTGGTTTTCAAATAGCATATGTTTTTCTGTTTGTGGTCTTCACAACCTGCATAAAAGCAAGATAAAACTTGCAAATGCAGCATTCACAAAAAAAGCTATGATATCAGGCAGGTACAATTTAAATATATTTTAAGGCAGGACAATCACATAACAGGAAGATAGTTGAACAAGAACAGAATTACCAGTTTCTATATATTTGATATATATGTATGTCTATTCACACGTATGCAAACACATCGGGAATTTTAACAAAACATTGTTTTATCAGTTCTTCAGCTGGGTATATGCTGATCATCAGTCACTGGCTGAAACCCTAAAAAAACCCAATGTTATTTGAGGGGTTTTTTGTGTGTTTGAGTACTGGTCCTTCTGTCAGTGTTTCACGGCATTATTTTAAACAGCAACTCTCTGCATGTGAGGAGACAGATGCTGGTGATTTAGGCAGGCCAGCACACCACAGTACTTTTACTTAGCTGATATTTAATGATTTACCACTTAATGCAGTTCATCTTTCATAACCCCGGGTTCAAACAGAAGCAGCTGCTATTAGGGATGCGATGGTATTGAACTTCCAACCAAAGGCATAGGAGATCTCCTTTTATAGCCCTAGCTACTGGACCCATCTGGCTCTTCACTTAAGTACTGCAAATGAGGAGAGAAACACTTTGCTTCCCATCAATGAGGTCCTGAACAGAATGCATAATTATTCAGAATAAAGGCTTTCCAGTCAAAACTAGCTGCATTAACAACACGTTCCCAAACTTTGGTGGATGAAAACAATTTAATCCATCTTATTATCTAAAGAACACTCTGATGAAATCAGAAGCATATAAAAAGAGGAATCATACTTACTTGAAATAATTTTTAATACCAACATCCCCAAGTCTGATCATGAGGAAACTGGGTCATTGTTTCCAAAAGAGTTTCTTCTCGAAATCACGGAATTTTCAGAGTTGGAAGGGACATCTAGAGATCATCTAGTCCAACTCCCCTGCTGACGCAGGAATGCCTACAGCACATTACTCAGGACTGCATCCAGGCGGGTCTTGGAAATCTCCAGAGAAGGGGACTCCACAACCTCCCTGGGCAGCCTGTTCCAGTGCTCTGTCACCCTCACCCTAAAGAAGTTTTTTCTTAGGTTTGAATGGAACTTCCTGTGTTCCAACTTGTGCCCGTTGCCCCTTGTCCCGTCACTGGGAACCACTGAAAAGAGTCTGGCTCCATCCTCCTTCAACCCACCCTTTAGATACTTAAAAGCAAGAATAAGGTCTCCCCTCAGCCTTCTCTTCTCCAGGCTAAAGAGTCCCAGCTCTCTCAGCCTTTCCTCATAAGGGAGGTGCTCTAGTCCCCCAGTCATCTTTGTTGCCCTACACTGGACTCTCTCCAGAAGTTCCCTGTCCTGCTTGAGCTGGGAAGCCCAGAACCAGACACAGTATTCCAGTTGTGGCCTCACCAGTGCCGAGTAGAGGGGGAGAACGACCTCCCTCTACCTACTGGCCGCACTCTTCCCTATGCAGCCCAGGATTGCATTGGCCTTCCTGGCAACAAGGGCACATTGCTGGCTCATGGATAATTTACTATTTACCAGGACCCCCAGATCCTTCTCCTCAGAACTGTTTTCCAGCAGGTCCTCCCCTAACCTATATTGGTGCCTAGCATTCTTCCTCCCCAGGTGCAGGACCCTACACTTGCTCTTGTTGAACCTCATTAGGTTCTTCTCTGCCCAGCACTCCAGCCTGTCCAGGTCACGCTGGATGGCAGCGCGGCCCTCTGGAGTGTCAGCCACCCCTCCCAGTTTGGTATCATCAGGGAACTTGCTGAGGATACACTCTGTCCCCTCACCCAGGTCATTGATGAATATATTGCACAAGATTGGACCGAGTGTTGACCCTTGGGGGACACCGCTGGTTACAGGCCTCCAACTTGACACTGCTCCATTAATCACAACCCTCTGAGTTCTGTCACACAGCCACCTCTCAATCCACCTCACTGTCTCTTCATCTAGCCCACACTTCCTCAGCTTCCTAATGAGAAAGTCATGGGAGACAGTGTCAAAAGCCTTGCTGAAGTCAAGCTAGATGACATCTACTGCTCTCCCCTCATCCAACCAACCAATTATAACATCACAGAAGGCTATCAGATTGGTCAAGCATGATTTACCCTTGGTAAATCCATGTTGACCACTTCCAATAACTTCCTGTTCTTCAACGTGCTTGGAGATGACATCCAGAACAAGTCGCTCCATAACCTCCCCAGGGACAGAGGTGAGACTAACTGGGCTGTAGTTCCCTGGGTCCTCCTTCTTGCCCTTCTTGAAGATTGGAGCGATGTCAGCCTTCTTCCAGTCCTCAGGCACCTCTCCTGTTCCCCATGACCTTTCAAAGATGATGGAGAGTGGTCTAGCAATAACATCTGCCAGCTCTCTCAGCACTCGCGGGTGCATCCCATCAGGGCCCATGGACTTACGGGTGTCCAGCTTGGCCAAGTGGTCTCTGACCCAGTCCTCCTCAACTGAGGGAAAAATCTTCCTCTCTCCAGACCTTCCCCCTTGCCTCCAGGATCTGGGATTCATGAGGGACAGCTTTAGCAGTGAGGACCCAAGAAAAGAAGGCATTCAGTAATTCCGCCTTCTCTGTGTCTTCCACCACTAGGGCGCCCATCTCATTCATCAGTGGGCCTACATGCTCCCTAGTCTTCCTTTTTCTATTGATATACTGAAAGAACCTCTTCTTATTATCTTTAACTGCAGTGGCCAAGCCGAGTTCTGCTTGGGCTTTGGCCCTTCTAATTTTCCCCCTGCATAGCTTCACTACATCTTGGTATTCCTTGTAAGTTGCCAACCCCCTTTTCCAAAGAATCTAAACTTTCCTTTTGTTCCTGAGGTCCAGCCAAAGCTCTCTATTTAGCCAGACTGGTCGTCTTCCCCGTCGGCTCATTTTTCGGGACATGGGGATGGCCTTCTCCAGTGCTTTTAAGAGTTCCTGCTTAAAGTATGACCAGCCTTCCTGGGCACCTTTGCCCTTCAGGACTGTCTCCCAAGGGACACTCTCAACCATGCTCCTAAACAGGCTAAAGTCTGCCCTTTGGAAGCCCAGCGTGGCTGTTCTGCTGGCTCCCCGCCTTGCTTCTCCCAGAATTGAAAACTCTACCATTTCGTGGTCACTCTGCCCAAGACGACCTCCAACCTTTAGATCCCCCACAAGGCCTTCTCTGTTAACAAACAGTAGGTCCAGTAGGGCGCTTCCCCTAGTTGGCTCCCTCACCAGCTGTGTTAGGAAGTTGTCTTCCACGCACTTCAGGAACCTCTGGGACTGTTCCCTCTCTGCTGTGTTATATTTTCAGCAGACATCTGGGAAGTTGAAGTCCCCCATGAGAACAAGGGCAAGCGATTGTGAGACCTCTGCCAGCTGCTTATAGAATATTTCATCAGTCTCTACATCCTGATTGGGGGGGTCTATAACAAACTCCCACCCCGATGTCTGCCTTATTGGCCTTCCCCTTGATTCTTATCCATAAACACTCAACACTGTCATTCACAATGTTAAATTCTAGGCATTCAAAACTGCCCCTAACATAGAGGGCCACCCCACCACCTCTCCTTCCTTGCCTATCCCTTCTGAAAAGTTGGTAGCCATCGATCACAGCACTCCAGTTGTGCAAGTCTTCCCACCATGTTTCTGTGATGGCAACTATATCATAGTTCCCTTACTGTACAATGGCGTCCAGCTCCTCCTGTTTGTTCCCCATGCTGCATGCATTAGTGTAGATGCACTTCAGCTGGGCTAATTGTCCTGCCACTTTTTTTGGGGGGACAAGCCCTAATTCCCACCTGATCATGCTCAGACACTTCTGTAGTTACCATCCTATCACTACCCCTCATGTCTTTCCTACCACATGGATCACCATCCCCCACCATCACTGAGTCAGACTGCAAGACCTTGCTAACACTTTTACCCAGAAGCACTGGCATGCTGCTCCCAGCCTCCGCTGTAGTAATCCTCGTTCCATCCCTGTCCCCCTTCAAACCTAGTTTAAAGCCCTATGAATGAGCCCTGCTAATTCTTGTCCCAGGATCTTTCTTCCCCTTTGGGTTAGGCTTTCTCCACCAGTTGCCAGCATGCCTGGTGACCTGTAGATCAACCCATGATCAAAGAAACCAAAGTTCTGCTGGTTACACCAGTCTCACAACCAGGAGTTAATTTGCTTGCTTCTCCTGCTTATCCCCTCATCAATCCCTGCAGCTGGTGGGATAGAGGAGAACACTGTGCTCCTGATCCTTTAACCAGCCGTCCCAGGGCCCTAAAATCATTCTTCATTGCCCCTAGACTTCTGGCAGCTACCTCATCACCACCTACTTGAAATATCAGTAGTGGGTAGTAATCTGAGGGCCGAACCAGGGTAGGGAGTTTTCTCCTTATGTCCTTAATCCTGGCCCCAGGGAGGCAGCTGACCTCCCGGTGGGATGGGTCAGGTCTACAAATGGGGCCCTCTGTTCCCCTCAGAAGGGAGTCACCTACTACAATTACCCTTCATTTTTTCTTAGCTGAGGAAGTCCTAAAGCATGGGGTTGAGTGACTAGCCCTGGGCAACTCACTGGATGGATCGTCCTCTCCATCCTCCTTTGCCTGGCCCTCAATTTCTAAAGCCCCATACCTATTATGCAAGGGCAATTGGGAAGGTGAGGGGGGCCAGGAGGGGTTTCGCTTGACTCTCCGAGGAAGGACCTGTCTCCAATCCCCCTGGTCCCTTAAGTCCCCTCCTTCTGCGTGGTGACAGGAGGGAAGGGGATCATCGACTTCTGGTAGGGCCTCCTCCTGCTGCCTATGCCTCAGGGTATGGCTCCACCAATCTATTTCTCTTTCGCATTCCCAATGCAAAATGAAAGACTAATTTTTTATTTACCTCCATTTTGAAACAAGAAGGGGGAGAGAGGAAAGGGAGAGTTTGTAGGCTTGTAGGATGCAGTAGAAGCTGATACATCATCTCTTCCTAGGAGGAGACTTGCATTATTGAGGCAGGAGGCTTGCTGTTCCCCAATACCCCAGCTCCCAGTGCTTTAACTAAAGTAGTATGCCCCTCCTCCAGAAACTTAAATGAAATGCAAGCCTTTAAAGGTGTTTTTAATTTTTCTTTCCATCACTTTGAAGGAGAAAGCCTGGAAGTGCTAGAAATTATATCAAACAGGCTGCTTTAAAAAGACCTTTTAAATAAAAAATCCTTTCCTAATGCAATAATCTTCTATTTTCATTTTTGTTCTTGTGGAGATCTGACAGAAAGTAGATTATGGCAGAACTACATTTACCTCCAATTCCTACCAACATCTGTAAATTAGGATTTGCAAGAAGAGAAGTGGATTATGGACTTTCATTACAATTACAGGGCTACGGAAAAACAACTGTTGCCTAGTTATGATTATAGCTAATCCTTCCATTGCCCACAGCGGACCAAAGAATTTTTCCTATTTTAACTGTAAAAATAGGTGTCTTTTGTTATCCATAGCTTTTAAAGCAGAGGTATGCAAGCACAATGTGATTTTAAAATACAGGAATCTATGTCAGGACTTACATGCATTTTCACTTCTTTTTGGTTTCTCTCCACATCTAAGAATAGGAACTCACTTTATAATTATTATAGGATTCAGTCTCAATACGGACTACAATTTTGTTGCTGCCATTTTTACTATTGAAAGCTCTTCAGAGCACACAACAGCAAGCATTGCTAGAATTTGTCTAAATGCCAAAATCAGTTCTGGATGGCTTCTCCATTGTTTGTTCTACCTGATATTATTATTGTTCTAGCACATTGGGAGAAGTGGAGCCAATTCACCTCCCTTTTCCATTATTTGCCAGTTTTCAGTCCTTCCTTTTTCCCAAAGAATACTAAATCTAAATTGCAGCATTTGACTCAAAGATACAAGAATTTATATGAGACTTGGAAAGAGTTTGGCTAAATCTAAAGTTTATGCTGAATTAGCAGAATATCTTTTTGTAGTCTAGAGAGATTCTCAAAGACACCACTCTACTTCCAAATGTTGAATTTCCCTTAAAAGCTAAACAGGATAACCACATACAACTCCTTGCCAAGCTTTATCAGTTTTATGTTTCCAGAATCAGTTTATGTTAAACTTGGCCACTTTCATTGTATTTTGTAAGCCTCTCCCTGTCCTGTTTTTCCCTTAAACTTCATCCTTCAAACACACACACAAATGAACAACTGGGGGCCAGAAGTTTAAGCCATGTTTGTAGGAGTCCCTGGGATGGTTGGCTGATTGTTTTCTTTCAAAGAAATAATATCTAAATAAATATACCACTTAACGCCACTTAGGAAGTGGCATTAAGCAGGAAAAGGCCAGGAACTAGGTTTATAAAAAGCTTCTATCCAGCATCCTCCATGTTTTTTCCTCTGGTAGCTTCCAAAACTCAGTACTCTAATTAAGAAATGATGCTTCTTTGAATGCCTTTTTTGGTACAAATAGCAGCTTCAATTGGATAGTTGTGGTGCAAGAGGCACTTATACTTGCCAGTGTTTGTAAACAGACTGCAGAAGAAAGCAGACCCTCTTCTCCTTCCTGCTGTTTCTTGGCATCCTAAGGGTCTTAGACAGCCAACTCTTCCATGCAAGATGGGCTAAAGAACAGTTTAAGTTCTGTTTTAGTTATCCTTTCCCAAAACTTCAAAACCTGCGCAGGTGATCCCTAGCTCTTGGAGCACCTCAAGTCTGGAGGCATTTGCAGGTTAGGCAGCAGAATTTCAGAGATGCCAGAAGTGTGAAGTTTTTTGTTTGTTTGGTTGTTTTTTTTCTTAGACATGGCAACCAGTGCTGAGAGTCCACACAGGGAACAGAGATCTTTCAGATTTCTAGTCGACACAATCCATGAAGTTCCTTCCAAAGGAACTGAAGCACCCTGATACCCTAAGGATTTCTAAATTCTCCTTATGCAGAAGGACTCCAAGTCCTGAATCCCCAAATCCTTCTGATGCAACAAAATGCCTTCACAGTACGCATCCAACACTTTTGTCCAAGAATTCTGTGAATGTTGGTTGCTTTGGTGGTTGCTTATCTTACAGGAAATTTTGGTATCTTCCAGGTTTTGCTAGCCATGATTAAGTATATTTAAGTCATATTTCCAAAGGATTTTCAAATTAGGTACTTCCCAGTTTCATAGCTACACAGTAGATTTATCTGTAAGTAGTTAGTTGAACGGGGAATAACAACACACACCCTGATTATAACAGTCACCAAAAGCATGTCAGGGCTGAGGTCCAGTTATGACCTCCTCAGCAGAAAGATACCTCTTGCAGCAACTTGGAGAACGTAGTATGTCATGTAAAGGAAGTGAAAAAGCTGAAACTATTGGATAAGAGCAGGAAAAAAATGCTATAGGGATAGAAATAGTTTTGCTTTTAAGGACCTAGCCATTTAATTCCAGAAGATGAATCAAGATTGCAAATGCTATCTGTAAAATAGTACCTAGGACCTAGATTACCTGTTGCAAATTAAGACATAAGTACGCCCCTATCATATAATGAGTGTGTGTCAGCTGTGAGAGAGCATCTAAGCACTAAGTCACCTGATTTGACAGACATACCAACTGCTATCCTGTGACCAGGATTACATATGTCAATTATCAGGATCTCCTCCTATGCACATTTTATTCACACAGGTGTGCATTCATTTTTGTGATAGTGTCAGATCCAACAGAAGGTGGGGGAAAGGAAAGAGAACATGCCACAGGCACATAGGCTATCAGCGTGGCAGAATAACTAGTCCAGCCCACAGTTTTTCCCCTTTCTTTCCTGTGAACCTTCAGACAAAGAAACAGGCTGGGAGGATCTGGCAGGCAAGGCAGTCTACAGTGCATAGGCCTGACCTATCTGCGACAGAGCAACTTATCTCTTAGTGTGCTCAAATTCTTCTTCAGACACCTTCTCATTTGCTAATGGATTTGCTGTGTTGATTAAATAGTTTTGCAGCTATAACAGAGACACTGTCACACTCCACAACCCTGCTACACTGACGCCCGTGTGTGTGCAGGCAAAAATGAGTCATTCCGTACTGCATACTCAAGTCTAGTTCACTTTTCACTAACTTCAGAGCATTTCTTGAGCCTTTCAATACTCTTGCACTGTGTTATATTTTTGCCAGATGTATCACCTTTAACACTGTTCAAGTCTAATTTTTCTGCCTCCAAGTTCTTAGGTCATATTCCTAAGAACTATTCCTCTGTCCTTAGCAATATTCACGACATTTCCCCACCAAATATATATTAATAAATTCACAGACTATGCTATTATTCTTTCCTCAAGAAAGCAAAATGAAATTATTAGCCCACCATACGTCCTTGTAAAGCCTTTCTAGAGACTTCACCAAGCCAAACTCTTAAGCTTTCAGCCAGAATTCAAAAAACATCAGTTTTCATACATGTGTATGTGGTTTAGTAAGACTATTAAGTGATACAGTTTTGATTTTTGTAACACACTTAGCCTCAGAAAATTTCCCAACACACTAGTGCAAGCACATTAGTAAATATATATAGCATGGTTTTATAAAGAATTAAGTCTTGTTAGGGTTCTTCTTCCTTAAACTTCTAATCACAGTACAACCGTAATCTTGTCCACTGCTTCACTACTTGTTCCCTTGTTTTCTACAATTAGATAGTAAATGCAAGTTGTCATAACTACTAGTATTACTTGACAAGTAGCATACTTTTCCATTTTCTAGGAGAAAAAGCGAGTCCTAAAGAAGTCAGCTCAAAGCCTTCGCGTAATCACTGCCCAAAGAGTATATTTTCTTAAATTTTCTGTGTGCTAGGGCTCCTTCTATCCTATGTGCTAAGTTTCTGCAAAGTTTTTAATCAAAAGAGAATTTTATCGATATTATAACTTTACTCAAGAAAAGTAAAGACAGATAAAATTGTGTTTAACATCTTAACATTTGGATTTACCCTCCTCTCTCCCAATAAATTTACTCTCCCATGTTTCTGGTACCTCTCAAGGAAGAAATTACAGTAAGATTTCTTGGAAGTAAAAGGGGAAGTAGTGGTATTAAGGTTTTTTTGGCAATGCCATCTCTTAAGATTGGCTATTTGGATCTTCACTCTAAAATAAAATGTGGCCTATGATAAAAATAATCTGACATCTCAGTTTCCATAGAGGATCTCAGTTCTGTTGTTATCCCCTCCAAATATTAGAATCAACCCGTGACCTCAGTAAGAAATCTATGGACATTGGAAGAGAAGGCTATCATAATTAAAATTGACTGTGGGAAAAGAAAAAAGTTTGTCCTTAATTACACTTATGCAAAGTGTTTACAGGCTGAACAGAAGTCATACTTGGCTGTTTCTTATCAGATTGTTTCTAAGGAAGAAGCTAGAAATATTTGTTTGGCAACCACTTATTTTGTAATGAGGTCAGCATGTTCATTTCATTTGTTTTTATCCAAGTAATACTTAGTCCCACACCTTCAACTACAAGACAAAGACTATTATTGCACCGTATTAGTAAGAAGCTTATGAAAATACAGAACAGGGGTTGCTTAACAACATAATACAATGGACAGAGGCATTTGACAACATTGGAAGATAAAAGGTTTTTAGATAATGTTAAGCATTTGATTACACACAAGAAATATTCTGTAAATATAAGTAAATTACTTGGCATAGCTGCATTTGGAATAATTTCTATTTAATCTGCCATTTCTCATATGCTACCTACAGTAGATAGTAACTAATATTTTTCCCCTACAATTAAGATCATAGTACTTCAGGAAAACTTTGGTTTTGAGTCTGCCTTTGTTTCATATATACAAATTCCCATTACCAAGAACTCAGGGTGGTGTCCTTCCTCAGTGCTGGATGGACAATAACTTGCTTACCATGTTTATTCTGACTGAGGAACGTCATTTGTGCAGAGGAAATTGAATCCAACAATTTTCATCTCTAGCTTGCGAAGTGTTACCTTGGAGATACTGCAATGTGATAAATACATTATTGGTCAGTAGTGACTGGATAAAAGCAATATTGTCAGGCAGGCTTTCAGATTTAATATGAATGGGAGAATGGGGAAACCAAAACTAAGTCAAAAGACTTTTTCCTTTTCGTGAACATCAGGTGTCAACCTCAATATGATGATAATAGGAACTACTTTCTATTTGTGATCGAATAACAGTGATAGCTCTTCCTTTATTTGGGGTCCTTTCATCTTTTTAGGTCAAGTGCTTTATAGGCTTTAGATGAAGATTACTCCCTCACATCCACCTACCACTGACATGCAGTCAGTCTCTGGGATGCCAGTGAAGAGTGCCAGCAGCGCCACGTAGCAGGTTCCAGAAGGGGAAGTAAAAAAGAATTAATCCAGCTGAAACTACAGGGGAACAGCAGAAAGGACAACATAATGACCCAAAATGGAACCTGGCCAAGATACCAGGCTTAACAACCATGCAAGGAGCTGAGCAACTGTTACAGTTTGGTTTTGTGTCTCATCAGCGACAGTAAACCCAGCCAAAACACCACTGCTGAGCCCTGCGCTGATGAACTGATTTAGTACTCCTCTTGCTTCTGTAAGTGGCAAGAGGTGTCATCTATTAATTTGCCAACAGCCCCGACTGCAACACCCAAGTCTCTATTGTTCTCCTTTCCAAGCCACGCACAACCCAGTTTACTTAATAGAGTATGACAAAGTCGCAACGCAGTATGGCTAAAGAGACAGGCATTCAAGAGGATAATGATCTGTCAGCAGGGCTGTGGCAAAAGGAATTTACATGAAGATTAATCAATGTTTACAGCTCTTCTCATTTATGAGAACAAAGCTCTGTTCCTACCTGCCACCAATTCTATGATTTTCAAGAAAGAAAGAAAGAAAAATAAAGAAAAGGAGCATTACTTTTTAGTTAGGAACGGAAATACTGTTCTGTATACTCTGCAAGCCCCAGTTTTAGTAGGTATAAATCCATAGTTATTCTTTGGTGGGGGACAAATGTTTAGTAGACACTGGATGCATCATTTACACACTGCTTGAAGGTACTTGCATATTATGGTAAACTTACTTGTGTTAAAAAAAAAACAAAAACAACCCAAAACCTCAGAAAAACACACATTATCAATTTGCCTTCATGAGCTACCACAGCTGTCATGACTCATGGTGATTTGAGAATTAAATAATCTTTTCTTTCAGAGTTTCTGTAATTCAAGAAAGGAAGCTAGTGTGTCTTTGTAAGATACAGCACAAAGTTAAGAGGTGCTATGACAGAACACACAGTAAGATCTGTACAAAGTAGGATTTGAGGAACTTCTTAATAACCTGAAAACTGGAATATGAGTTAAAAAAAATCAACTTATTGATTTCTACATCATATTTACAAGATATAGTGTTGTGAAATACAAATTATAGCGTCCTATGCCAGTATAAGCCCTGAGCCCCAATGGGATCCATCCTAATGAGAACAAGTGGGTCAACACTGGTAGCTTCATTTAGTCATTTCCCAGTAAGGATGATAAGTTTATACTCTGCCTAATGTAAGTAGCTCTCACTTATACCTGTCTCAGTCTTTCCTGGCCCCGGCACCCAGGTAGGTGGCAGTGCAGACATTAAAGCTCTTTCCTTGCTGCCATCATCATTCCCTCCTCCTACCATGAGGGAGGCTCTGCCTCAGGGGCCCTGCACCACATACCAACCCTAGGGTGGAGCAAATTCAGAATAACTCAATTACAGATGATAAAGTTACTCTAGATCTGCCCAACTTTCATTAAGACAGGAATCTCTGTTAGGATAAGCCAGCATGAAATGGGACTGATTTGGCATGGGCTTAATAGGCAGATTTATAAGTCGGCAGTTTCTGTTTTCTTCTCTGCCTCATGTGGTTTGCAGCGCTTGGTTAGGAAGGTGGTTTCCCCGTGCCTCTGGGGAATGCCGATCGCCTGCAAGCCTCACCCGGCTGCTCCTCAAAGGAGCAGCCCCTTTACCCGCCCTTCCCTGTGATAAACTCCTCCATGAACGTGGAGTCAGGGCAAAACAATGGCAAGTGACAGTGACTGAACTGTATAAACATGTTGACAACTGATTAAGCAAAAATAAAACAAGACTCAAATAGCTCTTCTGCATAATTCCCGATTTGCATAACCGAAAGGGTGGCAAGACTCCAGCCACCATTCTTTTCCTGCAGCAGCCAGAATAATTCAGTTTGGAGCGCTCCTTTGCCAACGGGAATTTCAAAACTCTGCGGGGCACAAGAGCGCTTCGGCAGCCACTCATGCACACAGCTGGGCACCGAGGCAGCAAAGCCTCCCACCATGGTCACAGAGGGGCAGCAGGGTTTTGTTGAAGCTGCTCCTCAGCAGACTCACAGGAGCACAACCAGGCTAAAGGCCACAACAACAAGCAGCGGAGACACCACATATTACAGACCCGAACAGGAGACAAACTGCAGTGCACCAACTGCGGTCAGCACTTCATCTATGAAATTACCTCAGCTAAAGGAAGAAGGCATCCCAAGGTGTAATAAAGCAAAAACTGATGTCTCTTGCTAGACAAAACTCAGTGAACCGCTAACCTTGAGCAGAGAGGTTATTGAGATTATCTAATACTATACTGTGGTCTCTAAAGCATCACTACATTTTGGGCAATAATTGCCAGCTCTGCTCTGACAAAACCAAACAATCCTGGAAAGTATTTAATCATTTTGCTTCCACTATGTACTGGTCTGGGCTGTGTATCTCTACAGTCTTTAGCTTCTCCCACACTCTTTAGTGAAAGCTTACCTGTAAGTGCTCAGCTGTTCACAGGGACATTTGCTTTAGTAAGGGTTTGGCTTTTACAAAACTGACAATAGTTTTAGGGTTTTGTTGTTGCATTTTGATTTTTTTTGTTTGGGTTTTTTTTTTTGTTGTTGGTTTGAGTTTTTTTGGTGGTTTTGTTTGTTTGGGGTTTTTTTGTTGTTGGGTTTTTTTGTTTATATTACAGTTCCCAGGTGATCTGATATGGAAATTAATGTTCCTTTAAATTAACAATAACAAACCAATGACAGCAAGGCAAATATTGTGGCATTACCACAGCTGGAAGAAACTCTTGTTGTGAAGCTGGGAGTGTTGCAGGCTGCTTACAAAGCCGTCAGGTTGCATCTATGCACAGGTTAGTCTGATTCTTATTTGAAAGCAGAATTTTAACTCTGTTTGCATATAGGTCCAAACAAGTTCAGCTGAGATACCACCATTTCTCCAGGGGGCGCAGATGCATGCACTGTTTGGCCAAGCCTTCTTTAAAGCTGGTTGAAACTGTTTAGGAAAACTGAGTTTAATAGAAAACTATTGTTAGATTGGTGATCTCATTTCCTATAACGTAGTTGGAAAACATTCCTGCTAATACAGTAGAACATTTCAGCTCCACAAAATAAGCCTAGAACAAGCCAGTTCCTGCTATTTCTACCATGGCCACTACAGCAGAAGAGTTTTGCAAAGTCACAACAACATAACTGCCTTGACTGTATCCTGTTCTCATCAATCCAGTTCTCCTGAACAATAAATGAAGGATTTTAAAATATTTTTTGTTCAGAGAGGACCTTGCTTTTGTGCAGATGCTCAAGACCTCTTTTATGTGAAGATAAGGGAGCTAGGTTGAGTTTTCTTCTTCAGCCAGAGGCAATCCATAGAGTATTCCTCCTCTTTTAGTTTTCTGAGAGCTGAAATAAACAGTCCTGAAAAGAGATTGCCCCCTCCCCATGCCTACTGCACTGAAGCCAGATACTGTGACAAAGTAAAAAATAATATTGGACTATTCATTCCCAATCTGTACAGGCTGCTTTGCGTTCAGGTTTCTGCATTTTTAGGAATTCTACTAAAATTTAGGATCCGGTCAGTTGTATTCAAAGTGCTGAGGTTTATTGACCCTTCTTTTTTACAGTGGCTTATGTTCTCCTTTGCCTGTATACACACTCTAACTCTCGCACCCCAGTCTCCAGCTGTGCATCTGCACAGACACCACACTTTCCTCAAGGTCACCATGGGCCCCATCATATGCAAGGAGGGGTATTAACAGCATAGGGAGCAGCATTTGGTTGCTTGTGGGCCCACTGCATGTCTCCCCCTGTGCCACCCCATTCATTGGGTTGGTGTCCCATCCCTTGCTGCGGCTACCACAATTTGTCAAAATCAATGTCCTCTGGGACTGCAAACTCTGCCTTTCCTCCCCCCTCCCCAAATACAAGCCAACAACTCTTAAAATGGAAGGGAGTGGGAAGCAAAGAGATGGAGGGAGAGAGTCAATGG
Source organism: Burhinus oedicnemus (assembly GCA_008921705.1). Classification (NCBI taxonomy): domain Eukaryota; kingdom Metazoa; phylum Chordata; class Aves; order Charadriiformes; family Burhinidae; genus Burhinus; species Burhinus oedicnemus. Next base: position 2,444,719 of record VFFE01007836.1, read on the forward strand.
CTGATGGAGTTCCTTGGAACTTGCTGTACCCTCATCTTGCAAGCTTCCAGGTCCCCAGATGATGCCTTTGCCCTACTTCGGTGGTTTGGTGTCAGTTCTTAGTCCAGCTGAGAAAATGAATGTCAGACCCTCTGAAGTAATTCAAATAAGCATATGAGATGATAGTGGTGACTCACAACTGGGGTAATGAAGGCACTTCCATGAGAGCCATGAAATATATCCAAGATTTCCTGTTAAATGTTAGCATGGATGACCAGTATTTCCAATGGGAGAGAAAGACAAGCTGACGACCCAAAAGAATTGAGGAAAATTATTTGAAGTCAAGCATCAAGATAGAACTCCACCAAGTGTTTTTATCAGTGGTCTGTCAGTTTCTGAAGGACAGCCACTAACAATAAAAGCAGAGCCTGAGATAAGAGTTAAGGCAAAACCCAGTTATAATAACACTGGATGTATGTGTGTGCATTTGCACATCAATGTGTGTAAGTACGTGCATATGCATTCACACACAAAACCCAATGCAATGAAGTCCTGCATTTAGCACACCTATCTAGTGATGAGGGTTTTTTCCTAGTTTTCTTAGGTAAAAGCACATTACTAGTGACTATGCTGACACTTTGGTTTTTTTAAATTTAATTAGCATAAAATCTTTGGAGCACTGCTTTCTTATCTCTATTATCCAAATGTGGGAAAGAAGCTGACAGCAGACCTTTAACAGTCAAATAACTATGACCAATATAAATTATTAGAAGATTTCCATGTTCTTTAAAAAGCAGAATTATTAGAGGAAGATTATTTAGATTTCTTTTAAAGAAAAAACCTCTAAAGCCATGAAAACGGCTGTTTATTGTTGAGGAAAGTGAATATGTAATTTGGACTGGAAATAGAAAATCTACTGTTTCTTTATTTCTGAAAAAAGTATCAGAGGTGAGAAAGTGAAATAATTGGAAAGTCTTGATTTGCTAAGAAATACCCCTTCTCTCATATAGCCACCAACTTATTTTCTCTATTTACACATCCAAAAACACTTATTCCATTTTTGGATCTTACTTTGGCTGAAGAAGATATATGATCCATAATATAATTTGTTGTGGCTTGACATATCACATAGATGAATACTTTGATCTGCATTAGCTAACCCTGGAACACATTATTGAAAGTTACTGCTGACTTTGATATTCTGCCTTTATGTCTTCACCAAAGCTAGCACTGGCTTGAAGCTATTCATAGAATGCCCTTGGATAATGTGATAGATTGTACATGCATTCAGCCTATAATCATTTTGGAGGCAGTAATGACAAAAGAAGACTGTCCAGATCCTGGACTAGTAATGGCTTTTTTTTTTTATTAAAGAAAACTGTATCCAGTGTTCATTTTCTTGCTGCTAAAATAGCCATGGAATAAATCACACAAAGTTGCAGTCTAGTTGTATCTGTAGCAGTATGCATTTACTGACCAGAGAGAAAAACCTGAATCCAAGTGTACTATAGTCCCATTAGTTAAACTCTCAATAAAGTAGTAAAATGCAATTACAATTTTGTTGATAACTTCAGGAATACTATACCATTATTAATAAAATGTCTTAGTATTTAGTCTAACTAGAAACTGAAGATACAGATCCTGATATGTTATTCATTTCAGCTGTTAAGACCAGTACAAAGGCTTTGGGACACCTTTGAACTGCATCTTTTAGGAGAGGCAGCCCAGAAAGAAAGAAGGGTAGGAGGGTTTGAGAGACATGTCTTGCAAAAAGCTGCTCATATTTTCCTAGTGCACAGCTAAATTAGTCTACTTAAATGTACAGCAACTCTTGAGGATCTTAAAAGGAAGCTTCCCACACCTCTGTGGCAAACACATAACAAATACCCATCGTACCATTAGTCCCAGTCTAAGATAGGGGACAGTGCATCTTTTGTCACACTCCAACGCTACTTTACTCTGGGAATACCAGACAGGGTTTTGTCCACAGAAGAGCTCTTTTATAGCGACAGGAGGAAATAAAATAGCCAGATCACCAAAGAGACTATCTCCTTGTAAGGAAGAGTCCACACATAAGGCACAATTTGAACTGTTCGAGTGCGGATATCAGAATATTAATCACATGTAAAATTAAATTTTGCCAAATAACATAATAAACCCCAAAACTGTTAAACCTTTCATCTGTAGGGCAAACAAGATAAATCTGAAAAATGCCAGCTGGTGAGACCATACCCTCCCAATCCATCCAGAACAAATACATTCACAGCAGACAGTGCAAGGGATAGAAAATACATGGCCTTTTTCTTCCAGATGTCTCAGAGAAGAAAATAATGAGACATAGGAAGACAGATTTATGTTGTTTCATGAAAACAGTGTTCTCTTTCTGCCTCTCTTAAATTTGCTTTACTTCCAAGAACAAGAAAAAAAGTCACTGAAGAGTTGACAAAAGGCTGCTCACCAGATACACAGCATTAATCAATGAACTGGGCATAGGAATGGATTTCAAGGAACCTAGTTATACTCTGGCCATTTGTGCTAGTTATTTCACCTCTCTGTGCCTCAGTTTCCTTGACTTTAAAGTAGGATTAAGTCTTAGAAAGCCATTTCATGTCCAGGGAATGTAAAGTGCTACTATATTAATCTTATAAGTGGAGAAAAGTCAGCAAGTTTTGATCTTTCAGAAAAAAAGAAAAAAGGACAATTGTCTGTTTATTTGAAAATGGCTACTTTGTACCTTTAACATCCTAATAAAAATACAGAAGCAAAGCCTGGTTTTGATACACGTGTGGTATTACAATCCCTTGTTGCTGATAGTACTTTTAATGTTAAGAGCCTGTTGGCTAACTTATGTTTCCTCTGGGTGCATTCCCATATTCTTCTCCTCTTTGGGAGGCAGGCTCTTGTTGCTGCTCAGATATGTATCCCACATCTTGCAATCATTAATGTACCCAGGGGAAAGGAGGGGGCAAGAGGACGTTGTTTCAAAGTATGTTTCTGCCCAATTCATTTTGGCTTAATTTGCAGACCAAAGCAGAGCTCTATCGAAGCACGTCCTTCCTCAGTCATTTATCATGCTCCCCCTCCCCCTATCCCCACTACCAAACTGAGATACTAAGCAGTAATAATGCAGCTTTGGGTAGATTAGTGCATAATTTCTCTGCTCATTCTTATCCTAATTTTGTTTAGATTTGGAAACTTTCTTAATTCTTACAAGTGTCAGTGGATTGACAACATGAAGATAACAGTAGAATTATTAAGTTGCTGCTTTGCATGGCAGCTAAGTGTACAGAAAGACAGAATATGCCACTATTGTCTTTAAAGAGCAGGCAAGAATCTAACTCAAAGCTTCCCAGTATGGGGCGTGAGTAATAAAAGAAAAAAAGAATTGCCATCCCTAGGATGATGGGATAGAATCAGCGCCAGCCAGTCCAGCCCTGGTAAGGGTAATGGACAAAGCAGCTGTTCTCCCACATCCCCCAGACCACTTTTTCAGTGCCAAGTCTGGTTTTCAAGGGCTCTGGGACAGCCAAAATAGCAGCAAGGCCTTGGCTAATTTTGCTGCCTCTGGCAATCTTCTGCCCTAAGCGACCACCTGCTTAAGGTCTTCATGGCTCTGGTCCTAGTAGTAACTACATTGGGAAGGGCTGGGAATGTGGCTGGTTAAGATTTTCAATGCTGGTGCTCAAATGCATGACGGAAAAGCTTCAGAGAAGTGCAGTGCTACCAGAACTAGGGCACTAAACCAGACAGTCCTTGCGGTGTCTCATACTGCGGAGTTATGAGGGCAGCTCCTGTGCCAATTGGATTAATCTGTTCCCTCCCCTCCCTGCTCTGTTTATTCTTGGTGACATGTATATGCTTCTAAATAGCTGCATCTCTCTCATTAGGCAAAAAGGCTGTTTAGCAATGAGCTTGAAAATATGAAGTGATACTTTCAAGAAGACCAGCTCCCCCCTCCCTCCAAAACCAATGCACTGCAAAGGTCTACTGTAAAAGTTCTTGTTGAACTGGGCCTCTGTGCTCATTTGCCAATAAATAGGCTTGTTTTTCTTTCCCTTGTATGATGTGTTTACCCCAGTAACATGAAATATAATCAATAAAAAAAACCAGAGGGAAAAATTACAGTCCTTTAAATTAAACCAGAAGGATTTTACTGATTGCTTATACACTGTGCACTGCGTCATAGAAAATAGGCAACTATCTTCAGAACAAGCCTATTCTGAATATGTAGCTATTAAAACTGATTTTATTGCCTGTGCATTTTACTACCTGAGTGAATTTTAGAATGACTGACAATCAATTCTTAAATCTTACCCCAGCAGGTCTTTAGAAACTATAACTTCATGCTTCCCATTAAATGTTTTGAATATTTCCCCATAAGGAAGACCTAATTTTTCTGATAAAAATCATAGCAATTATAAAGACAACAGGTTTACATTTCTCCAAATATGATCTGAACTCCTGATAATTTGAGGAATCTCCCTCTCCATTTTTGTGTTCACAGCTTGTGCCAGATCCTCACTGTGTACAGAAACTTGCTAGTGTTGAACTGCACTTATTCCAAAGTCAGAGTGAAACAAAGCAATAGCTTTGTGGAGCTGCACTACCACCCATTTTAGTTACTCCCAATACAAAACACTAGCTGGCACTGTCTGGTACCACTAACGCAGCAGACAGCTGCCCAACCCCCTTTTCCTTTTTCTTCCTGCTGTTATGCTACACCTATCTGTGTATCATCAAGTCTTTTTGGACTTGTAATAAGATTTGTGCCAGACTATGTTTCTTGGCTTTAATGGTTAGCTTCCTTTCCAGAATATACATGCTGCTTTACACATACTTTTATTACTGACATCATGAGAATACATCTCTACTATGTTTAAATTTGGGTGTTAACCTGATTTTGCTTCTTCTATATGTCAGTGATGTGAGACTCTAAGAAAGCAAATTAAGAAGCTGTTACCTGCTTGAACCATTTCCCCTTGCCCTTTCACAGGGGAAGTGATAATCATCTGAAACAGCAGGTAGCCTCCAGCCAGGATAGCTTTCCAGAAATCTGAGTTTCCATATATTTGAATCATATTGCTAATGCAATTGTATTGACTTTGCATTTTATTACATGATTAAAACACTACCAGGCACAAAAATAGTGCCCTCACACCTTTGCTTGAGTCTCAATTGGACATGTTAATAATCAAGTTTTTAGAAATAACCATTAAGAGTTGTAGGTTCTTTCTGAGGTCTGTCTCATCATGGCTGAATATCAGGTATTTCCAAATGTCAAACAAGCAAGACATAGTGTGGTCCCTATTAATCAGAGCACATTTAAAACTATTACTGTTGCTCCCTATGAACTTCTCGCACTATGAAAATTTCTAAAAAATGGTAGGAAATAAGCAGTATCTTGTATAAATCCACATTCTACTGAGCGAATCCAGATGAGGACTCAGAAATTCAAACACAAGATCCTGGTGTTCTCAATGAGCCATACGGGAAGGTTTGTTTAGTTTATTTCTATTCAACGCTCTCTCCACACAAACTGTTTCTGAGGATCCCACTACATTTGCCTAGACTGGTAAGGTGGAATTGGATTTAGTTCCCAGAATAGGCCTCTTATATATCAGATACTGCAACTGGAAGAGTCCAACCTGTATATTCCTCAGACCACATGATTTATGGGATCAAGCCTGGATCAGCCAGTGGAAGACCAAACTCCCACTTACCTGCAAGAGAAGACTATCATTCTGTACAATCAGAATTAAAAGGAGGAGATATTTTTCTTACTGTCCTTTGAAGAGCTACTCCATGTCCCCGTAATCAGCTGTTTATAGGTAAACAAAGCTATTTCTAAGGCCGTGATTTGACAACATGAAATGCTCAGCAGCAAAAATGGTTTACATTTTCTATCATCCTTTTATTAACCTTTCCCTTCGCCAGCTCTCTGTTGTAAGAAAATGTTGTCAAAAAAATCTAGATCAGTTCTCAGGTTCAATTCCCTCATGCTGATACTGGTGCAGGTGAGAGGGGAAACTGCAAGGGCATAAACAGACAGCAAAGAATAGCTAAAAGCTGTTTACACTGGTATTGACTCCAAAGATTTGACATTAAAGTACAACCTAAATTTAACTTCTTATCCTGGCTTTAATTTGAACCAGCCACCCCTTCTTGTGTCTGCAAAATTACTCAGGAAATGTCTAAGATTAAATTTACTCCCACAGAATTGTCAAACTCTCTAGTTCTCTCTGGGACAGAAGACCTGGAAGAGCAGTCCTTTTGACAATGCCTTTACATTTCTTTCTCCAGCAAATTGTGGCAGTGAGAGGTAGCAGGAGCATGTGAAAACAAGAAAGACTGTTTAAAACGAAAGCAAATTCTTCCCATACAGCTGAAATTAATAAATGAGTACTGGGTTAAGATTTGGAATAATTCGGCTCTGCCCTGCATTAATACTCAGGATTTTCCTTTTACGTGCACCACCTTGCCTGGTGAATACCTGATTCCTCAAACTCAGGCAAAAATTTCAGTAATTTGTCAACTTCTTTCCATGAATTTGTGGGAAGGAAAAGAATTTCATAGCAAGGTATAATATGAAATATTAATACCAAATATTAGTATTATGATGAAAATAGTTTGTTGTTTGAAGATTGATATTATGTTCCATTATACATAGTACAGGCTTTTTGTGATGGGGTAGCTAAGGACTGTGGACTAATGCATATGAATAGGGGATTAGAAGCTAAAAGGATCCCAAATACAAGATGGGTTATAGTAGGACTGAATGTGTGTGGTTCACAGGCTATTGGCTGCAGTATAATTCAAGAATAAACTGAGCCAGTACTAGCTGTGCTATGGCACAGCCTTTCTTTACCAAGAAAAGACTAGTTGGAACCCAGTCTGGATTTAGACAAATTGAAATTTGCACCCATTTGAGATCTTGTCACAGAGCCAGAAAACATGTCAGAGAGCAGCATGTAATCTTGGAGGTGTTACAGTCAGTCAATATTGATCACAAGAGATGAGACAGCTCATCATACATTTTAATGGAAAACATGGGAGTCACAGTTCAAAGAACCATGTTTTGAAAGGACAATATTAGATAATTCTTCCTAGCTATAATTAGTGTACTGAATCTCAGTTAGATCAGCTTCATTGCCAGGTAGGCAACTCTCCTCTTTCTCCTTGCCATCCCCTGCCCTCCTTAGTAAAAAAACAAAACAAAACACCACAGAAGAATTCCTCTATATCTAAATTCCCAAATCCTGCAGCTTTAGAAGATCTTCATCGTTTCATCCTTCTTTGTATTACAAACTCAAAGGTAGAACTAATAAAAAGAAATCAAACAAGATGATGCTATCTGGTCCCCACTGGACTACGAAGTACTTCAGCTCAGCCACAGACCCACATCACATTACTGGGCAAGGCTTCTCAAATAACAGACTCCTTCGGGGAAGACAGAATAAGTCTTCTGTTGCAAATTTACCTTCTGCTTACTTAATGCAGATTGCTAAACCCAAATATGCCACTTTTTGGAATGTGGTATTAGTTCTGAAATGCCACTCTAATATAGATAATTCTTTCTTGCCTCCTTGAGGGTTTATCTGCCAGGCTAGACACTTTGTTAGCATTAAGTTGGTCTTCTGGCATTTGTGAGTGGAAGTTGGTGAAAATAGATGAGACTGGGTTGCAGAAGAACCCTAGGGGAGCAAAGTATTATTGGATGGCATGTGAAAACTCAATTAAATTTATGCCCAATCATTTTCAGCATATGAAAAGAAAATCCATAGCCAAATGTGTGAACACCAGTTCTCTAGAACTATCAAACTTCTGTCTTAGCTATGTTTCCTTTCTGTGTACTACGAATCCTCAATTCCTCTGCCCCCAAGAGAAACCAGACAGTACAAATCCAGAGATAATGACTGAAGTCGGCATACAAATAGTGTGCTGATAAATTGGTCCAGGGCTACTGTCATGGCTTAGATTTTAACACTGTCAATGAAGCAACTAGGTAGAAGCATACAGATTTAAAATGTAATAGCAATCATACTGATGTCTGCCAAATAAGGACTGTTTACTTTATACATATTGGGAGATATTGCCCTTATCTTGTATTGAAATACTCATGGGTTGACTTTGTGGTAAGACCTGAGATTTTTTTCCATGAAAACAAAATCATTTTGCTGTAATAATTTGACTACATGATACTGTCTTGACAGTGAAACTCCAGCTATTTAGAAATGAAACCATATTAAAATATTGCATGTATTTTTCCTGTATCTATGCACAGAACCTTAAAGACAGCAGTTATTTACAAAAACAGAACAACAGCACATTAATTAGCTCTGGAAGCTATCCATTTTCATACTAATAACTGTACTGAATATCATATTATGTTGTATTAGGAAATTTGTGATAGAAATATACTTTCGACCAAGTTAGAAAGAGGCTATTAAGTGATTTTATTTGTAAAAAATCTGGTAGCTAGGAAGAAAGTAAAGTACCCTGTTACTTAGGTGTCATGAATGCCTTTTAAAAAGCCTGGAAAAATAACCCTCAACTGAAATTTTGAAAAAAGTTTTGGTTTTTTTTTTCTTTAAATATACCTTGATTTGTACATTCAGTTCAACTGTGTATTATTTTCCAATAATTAAAGGCACTATGGAAAATTATTTCCAAAAGTTGTAGCTGTTTATACTACAAGCAGAGATCCAAGTTTCTAAATAACATCTGAATTCAAATCTTGCCTCAACTGCTCTTCTAAAAGAAATTAACTACTGTGTTTAATTCCAACTTTTATGGATCTGAACTAACCAAGAAAATAGCTACTTGATATTACGTTTGTTTATCTGACAAAGCACACCTAACCCCTTCCAAGGCAATATCAAGAGCTAACGAAGCCCCTGTCTCAGTCTTATTTTGCCCAGGTTTTTAGGCAAGTTGCACACATTTAACTCCAAACAAGGCAGACCATGTGCATCCACGGTACCTCTGAAAATCAACAAAGCCTTTGAGAAAGTTGATCTTAATCTTTTATGGGCTCTCTTTATGAAGTCAATAAATGGCAAAAAATTGCACTTCTACTGCAAGCACTGAAGCACCTATAAGTCATGATTAGAAGCATCATTTTACTATAATCATATAACAACTGACAAGAAAGTCTCATTAATATTTTGATGTTGTCATTGCCATTTCTGATTCTTGGTGAAACAAGCAGCAAAGTACTGCTGTTCTAAAATAACCTAAATTCTTGTAAAGCTTAAGGTACTGGATGTGTAACTCAACACTTGTTACCAATGCAGGCGATGCTCCCCAGCCTTGCACTGATCCCAGGTTAACGCCACCCCACAAAGGAGTCAGGGTGCCGCCACCCATGGGTGCTCCTCGCAGCTGTGCTGAAGTGCAAGGGCAGCAGGACATGGCTTGGAGACACATGGAAAGCCTGAAGAGCTGGGAACTGACACACTGTTTCAGTCATTGAGATGTATGAATGAAAAACAACAACAACAACAACAAGTTCAAAGCATTTCACTGAAACCCAGGACTGTTTCCCCCCTCCAAAACAGTTTTAAGGAAAATGTCTGTTTCAGTTTAATAAAAAACTGGTTTTAGCTATTTAAACTGAACAGTCTCTGAAGGCCTTAATCTCATCTACAATAATTTAAGACTATTTAGACACAGAAAAACCTTTGTGTATCACACGGAGCCATACTGATTCATTCTGTGAATGACACAGTACCAGATAAAAACCTTATTATAAAATATGTTCTAGAAGATGTTTTCATCTAATAGTCATTAGTATGTGGAGCCATATGAGAAATTGGATAAGGATAACTTTCAATTCCAGTCCCTGTTAGCCACTCCTTTTCAGGTTTAAGTGTGGATTGTGTTGGGTTTTTCCCCCCTACATTTCTATTTTATTGTTTCCCTCCTTACTGCCAGAATTAGTTCTGTAGACTGAATAACAGAACGTGGCAATTGTTGATTTAGATTGAAAGAAGAGTGACTTCACTTTTAAAAACATACAAAGAAAACACAGTTTTAAGATTGAGCACAGGGAACAAAATTGTAGCTAATAAAAACACAATACTATTTTAAGACCTTCAAAGGCTTCTGTAAAATAGCTAGTGTCATTTAAAAAAAATCTTGTGAAAGACTTCTGTGGCACAACATTGCTGAAGCGATCAATGTTAAACAGCTTTACTTATAAACTATAGATAACTTTATCCAAGAAAGTGTTCTTTTTTAAAAAACAAAACCCTAAGTTATCTAACAAGACTTGAACAAGGAAGTTACTATCAAAAAATTACAGAAACTGTCCATTTCTGTAGGAAATTGACAGCAGTAACTTCAGACTACTTAGCGTGCAACACCATTTTAATGAAGTCATACTATGAAGGTCTCTGTCACATATAATATGGGCAAAAAGCATTACCCAGAGAAGATTGAGGTATTTTTCCTTGAAGATCATTTTTTAAAAACAGAATGGCAATGGAAAAGACCAATCTAATGGCTTAAGCTTTAACAAAACTGTATTTCCTCTCACCCTGCAACTTCTGGTAATGTGCCAAAGGACAACTTCTGTCACACCATTTGCAGTCCAAAAAAAGACAGACATCAATTAAAGTCCTATATTCTAAAGGTCAGCTAAATATACGGAAATATTATTAAGTTAAAGTCTTCTTTGTTGTTTCTGGCAGGTATTGTATAAGTGGTGTCTAAACCACTTTGTTTCAGAACAGAATAAAGGAAGCTATGCATTTCTTTTCTTGGCAGATGAAAGTACAGCTAAGATTGAGAGTAACTTCTTGGTAATGGCTAGGGTGCAGAAGATGTTGTGTAACCAATGACACCCCCATTTTGGGGAAACCATCAAGCATGCCACTAGCTCTGCAAGTCTGAACAAGCTTCTACCAGTCACCACTGTTGTAACGGCAAAGGTCACAGTAATAACAGGGATGGGAAAAGTTTAAAATATGCAATTCCAATATGAAGCCTGGTCCAGTCCTTCCTGCATGATTATATACTCTGCACATGAATTACACACATTTCAGTGATGCTTTATTTAATGTATTTTTCTTCCACGCACTTTCTTTGACAGTTACCACCTCCCTCAGTCTCCACCCTTTATTGGAAATAAAAATCAATTTAGTCTGCCTATGCCCTTCTCCTGGAGAAAAACAAACATTCACACATGTACCTCTCCTTCCCTGACCTTCTTCCCCCCTGCTTCATACCCAAACACAAAAAAACCCCTAGGCATATGGCTTTTCAGATGAACTGGCACTTTAAAATAAGCTCATCCATGGAGGAAAACTGCTTTCAGGGCTAGAACAATAGTTCCAGTGTAGTGACGGATATATTCTGCCAGACAGAAGATACATTTGAATGCTTTGTAGAAAAAAATTATTTAATCCCAAATGGATACAAGATTCAGGTAACAGAACAATTTGCTAGTCTCAAGAACTGCTGCGTTTGACACGGGAGGTGGCACGTTTTACTTTCCCTCCATCTGTGACCTTTATATAAAGGTGTGACATAAGTGCTATAAAAAGATTTAGTTGAATGCATTAATGCCCCCTTTTGAAGTCTGCCATAATCTTTTTATTTACTTTTTAAAATAAAAAAACACCAATGGCAATCAATCTATCAGTAAGCAAATTACGATCTGGAAGTAGATAGTGAAATAAATACTATTGTTGCTTTGAAACATCTGGCATCTTAACTGAGATGCCTTTTGCTTTTGTGAATCCTCAGTTTAGCATCTCATTCTGCAAAGAATGAATGCTAGCTGCAAACTTTTAAATATTATTCCACATTGTGGCTTCTTCCATTCCCAGAAGTATGTAGCGCAATTATTCTCGGTCTCAAAATACACAGCTATGGCAAAGGGATAAATTAAATTTACTCTTGGTTTCTCTTTGTGATCTTTCTGTATGTACAAAATTTATATTTTAAAGTGACTCTATGTTAATTCTCCTGGAGGGGGGGGGGAAGTGTGAAAGGCTCATATGCTAGTTCCTATTGTAGGTGAGAACCAAATCTCTACCACTACAGCTCTCCCCGTGCAGCAGCGTTGACAGTACCAGCTGTTATTCCAACAACTATTGCGGCAATAAAGCCATTTCTTCAAATTAGAGGATGCTTACACTGCAGAATGATCCTTTTCTCTTGTACACTAGCATCAGGATATGCCCCCAGTAATTACAGATCTGGCCTGGCAACGATATTGCTGAGCATTGAAATGACTCCCTTAAAGCTCTAGTTTTACAGCCCACTGTCCAAGTCCAGCAGATCATTACTTGTGCAAAGAAGTATCAAAATATATTAAAGAAATGTATATTATTAAATACTGATTTTAGTAAGTTTCAATTCCTGTTCAAAATAATACTAAGTGACACTTATGAGAGAATCATATTGCAAGTATAATAAAAATTCCTGTACATTCCCTCCTCAGTCGTCTTGGAGCAAATCAGAATATAGACAATTACAAACACCTTAAAGAGATGGCACAGTTTAGCAAAGAATTGTGAATAAGGAAATCTACTCTAGCCAGAGTAGAAAAGTAACTCCAATTCATCAGGATGCTGCCGAAGGGGAGGCTGAGGGGAGACCGTATCGCTCTCTACAACTACTTTGAGAGGAAGTTGTAGAGAGGTGGGGGTCGATCTCTTCTCCCAAGTAACAAGCAATAGGACGAGAGGTAACGGCTTCAAGTTGCGCCAGGGGAGGTTTAGATTGGATATTAGGAAAAAATTTCTTCACAAAAGGGTCGTCAAACATTGGAACAGGCTGCCCAGGGAATTGGTTGAGTCACCATCCCTGGAGGTATTTAAAAGATGTGTAGATGTAGTACCGAGGGACATGGTGGTTTTGACAGTGTTAGGTTTATGGTTGGACTCGATGATCTTAAAGGTCTCTTCCAACCTAGGTGATTCTATGATTCTAAAATGCGCGTAACTTAAGGCATATGATTTCTACCTAGCTTCAAATGTTGAAATCAGCAAGACTTTTGAACATATACATGTTTAAGTAATTTCAGAGCCTCAAGGTTCACATTTAATACTCCAAATACATTCATTGGACTCTCAGATCAATCTTTTTTCACTGTCCCTATGTATTCAGCTCCAAGAGCAGAAGGGAAACTGTGCTGCATGGGCACAGCATTGCCAGGGCTCTCCCCAGCACTCAGAGGTGAGACATATACTTTGGCCAACGAGAGGTTCCCCAAACAATTGCTAGTAAGAGAGCTCAAAGATAGGTAGGTACTTCAACCTTTGCCTGTTGAAAACCAGCACTAAGACTTGTTACAGACTCTCCCTCAGATTTTCTCCAATACTAAAGTGCTTCATCTCATCCCAAACTGAAGTATTTCTGACTGGAAGGGACCGTGAGGTTAGGCAGCTGATACAGTTTCAACACAAGGGTGTTTGTTGTGGGAGCAAATAACAGCACACACTACTTCTGCTTTTATACGGTTAGAGTCCAAACTAACTGCAGTATTGCTGTGGGCTGGGCTAAATCTGGGCTCAAATTTGCCACACTAGTTATTAGTTGATCATTGTTACCTTCTGCTGTAATCATCATGCTTGCAATATACTGGGAATTTCTGAGTACTCTTATAAACATGCACTGTGTGTTTTTTACAAGATATAGTACTAGGCTTACAGACTGAGTGGCTTTTTATTGACATTTTTCTGTTATTTATTCATTTTTCCTTGATGATGCAAGGCATAATTCTATCATTTGGTAGTTTATGGACAATATATACAGTGCATTTTTTTCTTTACACAGAACTATTAACCCAAACATTCTAATGGCAGGAAAATCTGAGTCCTAAACACTATTGAATTTAGCATTTTTGAAGGCTGACTCATTGCCAAAGAAATGTGTATTTCAAGCTTAAATGCCAAAAAAGGACAGCGTTGAGGCCAAAGACCCTTTATGACAATAATGTCCTGACACCACGTCAGCTCATGCATCACTGAAAGTTAAACATAATTATTTGAGTATGCATGTAAACATAGTATTACAATATCTAAAGAGAAAAAAGATCAAACAAGAATCAATTTAAAAATACAATTTAAAACAACAGCAAAATATACCAGTACAGACTTGGAAAGAAAAATGCAACACTTTTTTACACTAAACAAGAACAAACACAGCTATACAGACCAAGAGAGATCACAGACACCAGGGATGGATTTTCCTTTGGTGGAGGGATGCAGATGGGGAGAAGCTGTCTTTAACCACAGCTCAGGACTGCAACTAGTCATTTTATTAACATGCTAGTACCAGCAGAGACACAAAGCTTTCAGGAGGTAAAGTCATCTACCTCTAATCCCACCAAATATATATTAAAGTAACCAGCAAATTATGTGATATTTGCACTGAAGCAGTAATGACACTAGTATCCAATGAAATTATGTAATAAGAGGGCGAATTTACTACCACTTACTGCACCCAAGCAGGGATTCTTTGGGGCCTTTAAATTTATGTTCATCTAACAAATATTGAGCTATGGGAAAGCAGAAAGTCCTGTCCTTCCGTTTTACTCTGAGGTTTACAATTGAGGTTTCCTAAGAGGACTCTGTCAAAGTCATGTTCTGGCCATGTACCATACCTGTGGATAAGCAGAGAGTTGGAGAGAGAAGCGCAGGAAGTCATTATAAGAGTGTTTTATCACTGGTCCTTATATATAAAACATTACTCATATTCAGTCCCTCACAGCTCGCAAACTCCACATCCTCAGCAGAGGAAATAACTGCTTTGGCATTCCAGCTGTCAGACTCTCCAGAGAAGGAAGCCAGCATTTTTTCTAGCACTCCCAAGGCAATACAGATGTGAACATCCCTCCTTGAGTCACTCTTGAAGTGTCTGTACATTGTTTTGTAAAACGAAGGCCTTCCCTGAATAAAAATACCCTAGAAGTGTTGAATACAAGCTATCCTACATGGTTTATAAATACCAATATACTCAGCCATATAAACTCCCTGAAAGAATTTTTTTCCCCACTGAAATCAGCATAAAACAGGTGCTCAGGCAGAATCCAGGTGCACTGTAAAATTTTGGCCAAGTACTCTTGCCAAAGTCACATATCATGGCTACGTGTGAGGCAGGAAAAGAACTCAGTGGAGTTCCCCTTTTTGGTCAAAGCGGAAAAAAAAAAAAAAAAAAAAAAAATCGCTGAAACAGACTTCAAGGGCACTATCAGTCTACCCAAGACTATCATCCCATCTCGGCTTATTTCCCTGGGAACAGTGCTTGTTGCCTTTTTTTATTTTTTTTTAATACTATGATTCAGACTTGGTTGGCCTCAATTCTCTGTGTGCCTAGTGTTTGAAATTGTTTGGATGCTCTGAAAGGCATACAGCCCACCAGCCAAAAATACTAAGCGCACAGACAGAAGATAACTGTGTCACATACTGGGCCATAACACACGTCAAACCCTTGGATCAAATCTGCATAGTTTAGTTCCCCTTCTTTCTCCAGTGCAAAATTCACCCTTTAAGCAGGTCCAAGCAGTTGAACAGTTATTGTGGATTTTTTGTTCCATCTTTATTTTGTTTCTCCATAGAAACACAAGTTGCACTCACTCATCTTCAGAATATCTAGGACCACAGGAGAGTCAGCCAGGTTGGGTTTTCTGCACCACTACAGGGCTGTATATTGCAACCTATTTCAACAGCTGAAAATTCTTTCACTGCTTTTCATATTGGTGTCATTCATGGGCAACTTCTTCATGTAAACTTTATGAAGCTGGTGATGTGCTGCTCTTTTTTTTTTTTTAAATAGGTCACCAAATAGTAAAATTAGTCCACAAAAACTACTCAAAGCAAGCTCAATCATACAAATGCCCTGGTAAACACTTTATTCTTACTATTTCTGTAGAGTGTTAATACATACCATAAAAAGAATACTATATTCAGCTGGAATTAGTGATGCAAGAATTCCACTTATTTCAGAGAGGTTTGCACAATCAAATGACATATTGCAGTACCACATGAAAAGATACTGCATAATAGCAGTGTCTTTAATGATGCTGTTGGACTTTCTTCCTCTAGTAACAAAAGACTCGAGTGCCTCCAAGGGCAATTGTAACTCATAATCATTTTGATCTTGAGCAAACATGCGTCTGAAATTCCAGGTAATTCCCTTTCTCCACCACTTCAGAAATCAAAACAAGTCTATCATACAAAACAGTCTTTTAGGGAAAAATATTTCAAATTGTGCTGCTGAAAAAGCATGCTAGTTTTCAGCTTTGTGTAATTTGCTATATGTGAGAGCTAAAAGGTATGAAAACTGAATTTTATTAATAAGAAAGTATATGGCGTACTCTACTACTGCATGGAAACAAATATCCTAAAAACATTGGTGGCTTAAGTTCAGCAGCCATTTTTCATCTAGAGATTCATTTGTCTTCACTTTTTTTTTTTTTAAGTTATCAATAGCACGCTTCCATTTTAAACACGGAGGGTCGAACTTTACAAATACTTGCTTAGGCCTATTTGCCTGCTCTTTTTCTTGTTTGTTTTTTTTTTTTTATTATTTTATTTTATTTTTTAAATTATTCTTTGTTTTGTTTTCCTTTTTTTATTTTTTTCCTTTCTGAGACTGAAGTGAACCCCAGCCCTGAACAGCTCAACACCTACAGCAGCGTGACCTGGCCTGTTAGGTGGGAATGCAGACCACAGGCAGCCCCTCTGGAAAGAGGGAAAACTGAGAGACAGGAGGAAAATGAGGAACAGAGCTGATGTTAGGGAAGTGAATGATGGTGGAAGGGAAACCAAAACTAATGAAAGTGAGTCCCTAAATTTAAATTTCTGTCAGGAAAAGGATCTGGGAAAAACAAGTGCTGTCCTTTATGCAAATCCTTAGTCCTGCCACAGGGCAAGAATTAACCAGAAAAAGCCTATTGCAGAGCTGCCTTCTGCACCTCCTCCAATACTTTTCAGGAGAGGGTTTTACACAGGGAAAACACCAACATTTCTCCTTGAACCAAGCAGATCTCCGAGCAGTTAAATCCACCTCCCTCCACTCCCAAGGCAGGCTGCGTTCCCTGTGAGAGCACAGCAGCCATTTTGCGGCCTCAAGAGTTACTCCAGCTCACACTCCTTCAAGTACTTTCCCCAGCCTAGGACTGGGACATTACACCCAAAATAGGAGAGAATAAAAACAAAACTGCACAGACTCACTCATTGCCAGAGAAACAGCCAAGCACCAGGCCCAAGCACAGGGGAGACCACAACCAGCCGCATCCCACACCCCCAACACCAGGGAGTGTGTGTGGGCAGGGGCAGAAATAAGCTCTTCTCCTGCCCCAGCAGCTGGACCACAGCTGCTCCTCTTTACTCCTAATTGCTCCTAATTACTGCCCCCTCTAAACTCCTCCTATGGGGGTGAGGCTTGGAAAAGAAGAGTGATTTTTTTAGTGGGCTCTTTAGAGCAAAATGTTTTCTGTGGCTGCGCTTTGCAGATGCTGTTTATAAAATATGCTTTGCCTAAAGTCATAATCTTACCTTAAAGCCTTTTGCTCTCCCTGACAAATTTATACTAAACTGGATTGTGGCTAATACACCTCAGGTTCTCCGTGTTGCTTTGCCTTCTTGTCTCTAGGGTCGGTTTATCCTTCATATTTGCCTTTTCTAATGCAGCCACATAGTGGAAGACATCAACATTTCTTCTACAGTAATCTCCCAAATCTCTTTCCTTCGTCAGTATGCTGCGCGTTTTTGTTATTTAATAGAGTTGGAGGTTTTTTTTCTGTTTTGGTTCACTGCTCTTAGACTTCATATTTTACATCATGTACACTAAACCTGGTTTTCATTTACTGGCCCAGACATTTAAGAGATGCTGCTATCTCTGAAGCAGGTTGTGCAATTCCTTATTATATAAGGCTGACAGCTAGTAAAATGTCAAACATTAAAATTAAGTTGTTTTTACTGCTTTGGCAAACCTACCTAGATACGTTTTTCTGTATTTAAGTAGCTTACCAACAGCACGGTCTATGTTTTAGTGAGTGATACAGAAACATCCGCTGCCTGCAGAGGTGAGGGGAGGCACGTGCAAAGCCAGCGCCACCGGCCGACGCTTAAAGCTTCACTTGATATAAGCTAACTGCAGCAAACCATTCAATTACATCTGATTCACAGAAGTTGTTCACTGGAAGTATGTGCATGCTAGAAAAACGTAGGCCTTCATTTTGTTAAACATGTAAACAAGCAATAACAATAAAGCTAGGCATGCTAACTGAGACAAGGCATCGAGATTGACAGCTTGAATAAGTTTCAGACTCACACTGATACTCTGCTTTCACTCAAAAGTCTGCTTCCAAACTGCTCTTTAAAGTGGAATCTCAGTCAGATTTTTTTATTGCTAGATTTAAGACAGTCTCTCTCTGACTGTGGTCTCTACCGGCACTGCTAAGAGTTTGCCAATTGCTGCCAGTAATGGTGATAAACTTTTACACTGGTGCTGCTTGCTCAGTGATCCATCAAGGAATTATGAAAGTTCTTAGCCTGATCCACGGTAAATCAGAAAGCCCTCCTAACTTCAACGAGCCTCCCTACAATGCATAGAGATAAACATGTGTGGGAGTCACGTAAAATCCACATATTACCTGAGAATGGTCCGAAGACAGGCAACGAGCTATGTGATAACTTATAGTGACTACAGCAAAAGTTCACTTCCAGACTGTTGCTGGACAATATTTTGAACCCTGGAATAACATCTATCCTGACTTTAAATTCCTGCAGTACAAAAAGATACCCAAATTTAAGGTAGCACTTCTGGACTTAAGTAACCTTTAAGGAGTGCAGTGTGTGTCAGCTCCTGCGCTATTTCTGAGGTGAGAGCAAAGAGACTCTTCTGTTGCTTTAACTCTTGGTTTTCACACAGAGTTGGTGACCAAAAGGCTGGGCAGTCAGCTGGCTCTTTTCTATCTGCAGCTAATTTTGTGGAGCAGGGTGGAGGGCGCTGGCTTTCCCCAGCCACCGAGGTTCTGCAGGGCAGGCTGGATGCTCATGTAGCAAAGGAGCCCTCTCACATCTTTCTTCTCCCAGTTCCTCCTCCTGCTGTTGTACATTTTTCTTGCTCCATTGCACATCTTTTAAATACTTCAACAGTTTATGGTATCACAGTACTTTCTTATTATCAGTATGGTAAAAGGTTCAAATGGTGATGGTCATCACGTATGCAGACCTGAAAGAATGTGAATCAGAATATTCATTTTCCTTACCTTCTTACTCTCTTTTAAGATTTGTGAAACTGTGGGCCTCTGTTAGAGTAACAATAACGTTTATTACAACACAAAATGAAAAGATTCCTAACAACTGTAGTAGGACCATCCCATGTTTCCACCTGTAAACCTTAGTGTTCCTCACCTACCCAATATGAATGGCAGTCTCAGCTAATGACAAAAAACTGTCACTAAAACAAAGACCAATTTTAGGACTGAGGGTCTGTCCCTCTTCTAAATTCAGTTTCTCGTCCACCTCTGTATTCATACAAAAAAGTCCAATTGCCCTAATGAGCTGAGCTGCTAAAAGGATAAGAAGAGATAAAGGGACGGTCTGTAGATCATCATGTTGCCATTCTGAAAGTCATTTATGGATTTTGGCAGGCAAAATACACAGGCAAAAAGCATAATTGAGGATCGAAGTCTGATGGAGTGTTTTCATTTGGTTTTTTTGTGATTCAAAGAGATATCCATTCTTGTTCTCTTTCTTTTTTGAAGTGTCAACCCAGTCCAGAATGGGCTTTGGGACTTCAAGGGACTTACAACCTGATGTGACAAGTTCCACATTCAATTAAGAAGATATATTGACATGTGCAATCCTGCTATGTGTGAAAATGTAGATTTAACAGTAAATAAGAAAACGTGTTTAGTGTTGTAGGGGATTCTCTCTCTCTGTCAGCTGCTTGGGAGATTGAAGAAGACTGTGAAAAGCCAGGAAAGCAAGACAAACAAACGTTTCACAGTGCTCAAAGTCACAAGCAACTATGATGCCATGTTGAAAGTATTCCAGCCAGAAACCCTTCCCCTGCCTTATTCTCCCAGCTGCATTTTCTCTTGTGAAGGAGTAGTTTACTCTACAAGTTATCAGAAAAGCAAACAAACAAGGAAGTTTACACAAAAATCAAGGGGAATGGAACGATAGGACAACGACAGAAAACAACAAAAGCAAGGAAATACACAGATAAATGTCAAATACACCCTCTGGACCCTTCCATTTGTTTTACAACAGCTAATTTAAAAGACTCCTCCTTCCTTACTTTCAGGATGCCTCCTGCTGTGTCAGGGTTTGAAGGCATTCGATACTATTTACTCTTACTACCTGGTGTGGATTTCACCAGTACTAATGGATGCATATTGCGGGTGGGAGAGGACCCTCTTCACAAAACTATTGTGGGCAGAGCAGGATATGTTTGTGGCAGGGAAGCAGGTATGTTGACCTGCTGCAAAAATCTATGATCCTGTTTTTAAGACTCAATTTTACCACAAAATTCCTGCACGGAACTGGATAATATACTTCATCTTTTTCTGCTTAAGCTCCCCATCTCCATAACAGCAAGATAATATATTTGCTTGTTCTTTGTGGGCGAGATTTCCAATATCACTGAGAATTAGCTTGAAACAGAGGGTAAAATCTCCCTGGATTTCAGCAGGAGGTTATTATTTGTATGCTTTCATTTGTATGCTCGGGTTTTCCCCAACTGTCTGTCTAGATCATAAGCGCTTTGGGTCAGAGACTGTATTTCAGTGTATGTGTTAACTACAATTCACAAAGCGGAGCTCTGATTTGGGATGGGCACTCCAAATACCAACGAATAAAAAATAATTGAGTAGGGAGTGTGGGCTGCTACCCTTCAGCCAAGAACATGGGGTACTTGGTTTGGTTGAATCTGAATCAAATTCAGACAAATTCAGCCCTGGATTATTTTCTTTTATTTGTTTCAGACAGGAACCCACATGCAAGCATTGAGTAGGCAGATTCCTCTACTCTTTTCTGAATAGTAGTGTGGAAAATGGGAACAGCTTTGTGCATGAAGAAAATTAATGGGTTTGGGATGTTATTTTCAAATTGTTATAAAGTTTGTCATGACAACACTTCTTTTATAATTTCTTTGATAGCTCAGGAATATTACTTTTCTTCTTTAGTGAAAGGTCACACAACTAGATACCGTCTCTTAAAATCAGTGAATGCATAATGGCTTCTGCTGTTCTAACAGGAATCATTAAACAAATTCATAAATCAATGAAGCACACCGATGCATTACTTTAATTATCATTTCTGTTCAGATGGTTGGTTTATGTAATGTAATTGTTTACTATGTCTGAGTATTACACTAGAGAAGCTTGGCTGGATCTTCATTTCAAAACCTATTCTCATTTCTTAAGTGTTTTTATGAAATTAACAAACAATAGTCTATGGAGTAGACTGAAGATATTCAGTTAAAGGAAAAATACACCACCCTGCCCTCCCCTTTGTCATTTGTTATGAGATGATTTTAAACATTCCTGTCATTCTGTGTGTTTTCTTAGCGATGAATGCTATCTTTAGATTTGTCAGTTAAACCTCCATAACAGTTTTTAGGCATTATATAGCATTGTGTGTTGTTCAGTAGACAGAACTTAGGAGTTGCGCAGTTGGCTTCAACAGTACCATGCTTAAGATATTAGACATGACCAAACAGAAAATGATATACATTAAGAGCATGAGGAGCACTGACATTTTTCTTTGAAATACAAAGAATAATGGGTTAAGATGAAATATTATAAAATTCATTTTCTTAAAATAATATTTTTCCTAGCAGAATGGTACAGAATAGCTAAGTGTTTAACAATCATGATTTATGCTTCTTGCAAAATCAAGGGCTTGTCTCAGAAATAATGAGATTAAATCCCCTTCAACAACTATAATTTAGATTCTTATTTATTTCTTGTGTTTGTAGCTTTTGGGGTTTGTGTTTTCACTGAGAAATGAAATTCCCATAAACTGATAACCTTAGGCACTGGGGTTTTCAGAATAAAATAAAACTAAGAATATCATAAAGTCCCTGTGATGGGATTTACAATAGCCCAATGGCCTGGCTGAAGTTAACTCAAGCAGCAAATTAGGGCCCTGCTCAGGGTATTGAACAGCAGGAAGTGAGGATATTCCTTGGCCAAACAGAATTCGAGAGATCTGAGTCGAAGACCAGGATTTCAGGGGAGCGTAAAGGGGAATTCTGGGCTGGAAGAGGGAGACTGAGAAAGGCTGTACACGTACAGTGTAGAAAAAGGGCTGTATTACATGAACAGATCACCTGGCTGAGAATGAGCTTTGCATTTATCCCTGGAGATAGTATCAGCACAAGTCTTTTGTATCCCTGTAGTCTCTCAAATTGGCTACAGTAGGACATTCGTGATTTACAGCCCTTCAGAACTGAATGAATTGGAAAGAATCTGTGATTTTTCTCACCATGTAACTTATAATCTCCTCTTATAATCTTCCTCTCATGTCCAGGCATGAGAATGCGTATTTCTGTCCCATGCTTTTTTGAATAAAGAGTAAAAGGTCTTTCGTTTATTTGTATTACATACAAGATGTTTAAATGAGATACACTGTCTAAGTTTCTCATTAATGTTAACATGAGCTACATGTATATATCAGATGCAGGTCCCCTGAAGTGCGTATCTCCCAATATGCTGTACAATCCATCTTGGGATCTGAAGCTAATAAGTAGGTAATAGGACCATCATATGAGCTTTGCTTATTTACAACTGTTATTAAAGTAATTCAAAAGCAGGACTGAGGACAAGAAGAATATATTAAACCATATTGCTTTATAAATGAAAAAAGGCTGCTGTACAAGATGACCAGAACAATAAAATGTCATGTTTAATTCACCTCAGGGTTAGCTCTACCAGAGTTAGTAGAGTTTCATCACAAATTAGTATGGCTCATTGTGTTGAAATTCTGTGGATCTTGCAGCTTCAGGAATGAATAGTATAGTATTTAAAAAGTCAGATTTTAAAATCATAGGCAATGTTTTAGAAATAGGCCACAGAAAATTGTTAGCAAAGTTTTTAAAAAAAGTAAACTGTTAAGCCGTTACAACTACTGTACCCAGATATCCTTGGTGTAACCTGCAAGTTAAATTATTTATGGTTATTATATCTTTTGTATAGTGTGACATCTCAAAGAAAGATTTAATTTTGTTAAAAAACCCCTCAATAATAATTCAGCAATGTTAGTAATGCATTTTTCACAGGTCTTAAAAACTTCCACTGTTTCACGTATGTAATATTGTCTCCTATGAGAAGCACGTTGCTTCATAGGATGAATTATGCTATTGTATAGGCTTGAAATCTCAAGTTAGTCTCTAAAGGCTAGAATTTGTCTTAAAGAATAACCATTAGCACAAGCTGTCCCTCTTGAACCTCAGCAGGTCTTACAATTCAGCAGTCTGTTGAACTTCTCTACTTTCTTCTCATTGCTGAAGTATAACCTTTGTGCTGGTCTGTATGAGAAATTAGCTGAGATGCCCAAACACGTGGTAATAGGAAAAGCAGAAAACTGACGTTCTGCCATACTAACAAGCTTCTACTCCAGAATGTGAATGACTGGTATTATACAATTTCTTTGTCTACTTGAAACTTGTGAAGCAGTGTGAAGGAGTTCTTACCATTTTTACTCATTTGTGGAAATCTGCAATCAAAATCACAATCAGCTGCTGAAGTGCTTCATATAATCTTATTTCAGAAACATGTTAGCATTAGTTGCATTTTGTTAGCGTTATGAAAGGGAACTTTTCAGCAGATACCAGATCGTATATATCAAGGTACTTGGGACCCAAATGAAATAATGTACCACTTGAGCCCTAATGCTTCAGAAAGGGAAAGGGAGTTTTTTGTAGATCTAATTGTGCCTGGTTTTGCTGTACATTATTCTAAATTACTGTTCCACAACAACTTTCTCTGAGAAGTATGTAGATACATTTGGGCCCCTGGAAGAATACCTGGCATGAATCCAGTTCTCCTTTGTCTTGATTTAAGATTGTATGGTATATTGCCTGGCAACAGCACAGGCCTCTCTTCCCTTTCTTGTAGGGGCAACTTCAGTGAGCGGTTTTGGGAGGGATATGTTCGTAAAACAGAGGGATTTCAAATTCTTTACTGAAATACACAGCAAAAGCCATCTTATGAAAGATGATGTTACAAAACAAATGAGAACAAAAGTTGTACAAATAGGAGAGAACATTGTCAGTATTGCATTTTCAAGTGACTTTTTTGGTTATAAATCATTTACTGACATCAAATGTCAACAGAATCCATTCATAGATCCAACTTAGATACAAAATGCTTAGGAGTTGAAAATTCATTGCGACTAGCATGAACACATTTATTCATACAATTTTACTGTCTTCAAAATAAACAGTTCACTGTTTATCCTTGATCTTTATACCAGTTTCATTAGCAGAGATGGGTTTGGCTACAGCAAAATGTGACCTTGTATCATGAATTATCTACCTGGCTTTATGTGCAACAGTTGCAATGAGTTTTTCAGGGGTTTTTTTGTTGTTATTGTTGGTGTGGTTGTTTTTTTTTTAAAATACAGTCACTTATTGAACATTGTGAATGTGCTCAGCCCTGTACTTTACACTGATGAAGGCTGCCCCATGGGACTTCTGTTCTTAGATAGTGCAGTTCAGGCACACAGAATTTAGCCTGCTGATTTACCATGTCAGAACAGATTTTCCCTCTTCCTTTGCCCTGCCAGACTGTAGTTCTTTGTTATCTGGTAGAGGCAGCTTCTCTCCTCAATGAACCAGTCAGTGACATCGCCATCCTCTGCAACGTTTCCGCAGCTCCCTGTGGAGTCTAACACTGAACCAAAGTGGAGAGAGAAGTACTCATTATCCATATTATTACCCATAATTATGGTTCCATCTAAATAAATAGCCATGATCCTGGAGAAGAAAATGAGAGTATGGCCAATCCTTGGGGAGTGCACTACTGAAGGAAGACTGTGCCCCAAGAATGGTGAGGTCTGTACGGCACTTACACTCGTGTCACAGCCGAGGACCTATGTTTGGGGGAGTTTTCTTCACACTGTTTTCAAAACAGGTCCATGCCCTAAGGGCAAAGCCTGCTCACCAGATGGAAAACAGTGAGGTAACAGAGCTTCAACTACAGACCAAACAGCCAAATGTCTTCACCAAAGCTACCCTGATTTATTTATTTTTACAAGGTTTTGATTCATTTTGTTAGAGTGAAATGGCTGCTATTTCTGCCTTCGCTCAGTTTGAGCGTGTTTTAATAGAGGATTAGTCTCCTCAGGCAGGTGCAAGGAAAGTGCTTACAGGATACGACAGTGAAAAGAACCGGCCGGTAGGGAAAAAACCTCAACATGTTGTGGTATAATGAGCCCATTTAAACAGAAGTGAATGTTTGACATTTACATTTCCCTGTCTCTTGTACAAGGCCAGAACAATGTTCTGAAAATATAAAAGTGATGGAAAATATTCTGCTTAAAAAAAAATAATCCCTTTAATTTATTAAACCTCTAGCCCTGACAGCTTGTCATGGGAAAACTGGGTGCGCTCCATCCCTAGAGACAACTCTGTTCTCAGTTGTTCCACAGATCAGCTCTGGTGTCACTTTGGAGAAAAAAGACACCTTCTCCTTTCTCAGCCAGTGGTGACACAACAAGCAGTATTTAAAAATTAACAAAAAATTAAAAGGAAGGAAGAAAATGAAAGTAAAATTGATGAGAATTAGAGACTGGGGATAGGAGAATTACAAGAGAGGGAAAAAATTAATAAAGCCTATGTTATTTACTCTAACTTTCTAAAGCCATGACTAATGCATAATTTAAATATGTTTAATTAATTAATCCAGTAAATGGATACCTAGCAATTTCAAGGAGTTAGCAAATAAGCTAAAATAGACTACATTATCAGAATAGGCAAAGAACATGCCCAATAATATCAGAGCTAATTTGTCTGTTAAATAACACATCATTGTTCCACTTCAAATTCTTCCTTAGAACCTCTTTGCTCTGTTGCACCTGTGAATGGTAAGCCTTATGGTTTGCAAAGAATACTGCTTATTATGTTGGTGAATTTTCTTTCATTGTCTTCTGTTTTGTACTATTTGTACTATCTTGCACTGACATATAGCACAGGAACTTTTCCAGTCTGTTTAAGAAGAGTTTAGCACAGTGGGCTTCTAGTAAGAAAAAGGGCTTGTAGAGAGCACACTAATACTACCGATAAATCAATTACAAGACCGGCATTGAATAGTTTATACTTTTGGTTTAGTTCTTGAAAGTTACAGACATAATTAAAGATACACTTTTCAGTTAGCTTTCTAAGAAAAGTAAAGCATAAGAGAGACTTTTCATCTCTATGATAAATTTGATCTGTAATATTTTTCCTTGTCTTAACATTTTTTAGAAAATAGATGAATACATAAAAAGGAAAGAACAACAATGAAAATGAAAGAGTGGATATCTATATGAACAAAACTATCAAGATGGAACAAAATCTGGTCTGGGTGTCTGCCAAAACTCATACCCAACACAGATCCCTTTAGGTTCAGCTAAACATGGTTTTGATGATGGAGAGAGACACGGGGCAAAAAAGGAAGGAATGCAGCTGTAGCAATACAGTTTTGTGGCAGCAGAAGTAATGTAGACACTTGTACAGGAATAGATTGTGTCGTGGTGAGAACTGTAGCGAATGAGAGCGAAACTGAGGAAGTCTGCATAAGGATGCTTTTTGACCTGCTTATGAACCAAAATACAATAAATTAATAATAAAATGACAAAGGAAAGTTTTACATCAAAAACCAATGGAAGGTAGGAAAACAGTGAAGACTTCACAAAGAAACCCGATCCCATCTGTCTCTCTCCCAGAAAGATTAAGATAAATTCAGAAATGAATTTGATCCTTCTATAAAGTCTTAAACCTTCTTAATATAACTCAGAACCAATCTTGGCTTAAATTCAAAAGGCCAATGTGTATTTTTCAATTGCTGACATCTGAATACCTCATTAGTATGTTGAAATTGTCACTCAAAGGGCTTTTTTATTTGCCTAAGTGCTGATTTAATAGACCGAATGCAAGATTTGGCAGTATTGTTAAGACACCCATGTTTGAAAATGGAGTGCTGACTTTGAATTATGTGTGACTATATTTGTGCCGCTGTTCAGTGAAAACAAGCCTTCTATCTATCCATCATGGCAATTCCTACATCAAAACCTGAGATACTGTACACAATCAACCTATCAGATGCTGCACTGCATGCAGGTTTTGTGTTTGGTTTTTGTTTGGTTTTGTGTTTTGTTTTTTTTTTTAAATTCATTTTACAGGAAAGCATCACACATTGTTTCAATTTTAATTGTTCCTTTATAATTAAGACTTCAGTTCTTGAGTATAATAGCTGATGTGAGTTTGAAGGAAAAAGGCCAGAGAACAGCCCTGTACTTAGCAGTGGTAATGAGACCAGAAGCTTAAAAGGTCCAGAAAGGATGAACAAAGGAATGAAGAGCTAAGAGTACCCTGAATGGCTCACTTGCTGATGACAAGGGGATGATGACTAATGAAAAGCTTTTAGATAGCCACCTTCCTTTGAATCCACATTCTACATGTAGGAAACTATTTAAAAGGCAGCTTTTTAGGTGAAAATCTCTCTCTTAAACATTGAACATGGAACTGACCAGTCTGGGATTTTCAGCTAGGCTGGGTCACTAAATATTGAAAGATATACTGCAAATTAAAAAAACAAAAAAACCCCAAAAACCCACAGCACAAATTAAAAAAAACCCAAACACTACAATAACAACAAACAACAAAAACCTCAAGACCTCTTCTATTATAAGGAACCCGTCTGATACTACCAGACAAAGTTGTTTGAAAATACAGATGAATTTGAACATTATCATCCCTTTAAACTGAAAGTTAACTGATTTGGTCAATAAATGGTATATCATTGTAAGAGTTTTATAGTAGTGTGGGACAGCTTTGTGGAACAGAAGGAGCCTCTTTCTCTGTAGCTTTTCTATTATTATTAACTGCAAGCACATATAAAAGGTGCTATGTTTGCAAAATATTATTATTCAAACCTATCAATGCTAAAGTTCCTTTTTAGCTAATCTGCCCTCACAGCTTGAAACACACTGGCAGTTCTTGAAGTACTGGTGTTTTGTCGAGACAAGCTCTGGCATAATTCCAACAATGATTCTGACCCTTAAAAGGCCTGGGACTTCAGTTAAGGCCAGTCAATCACAGCAAACTGCGACAGATCTGTGGTATGGGCAAATACCATGGAGAGGCTATGGTGCTGCCCTCACACTCATTTTAACTTACTCCTCTGAAAACTCTTGAATCAGGTTTACATGGCAGTATCACTATTTTTTTTAAGGAAAAAACCCCCCATGTATGATTTATTATTGCATAAGGATGCACAATGTGAAAATGTCTTCAAAAAGTGAACATATATTTGTCCACATGAACCACAGTCACAGTGAGATGTACAAACAGGTATACGAGTGTCCAAACATGTGCATGCAAAATCAGAAGGAATTGTTGAAAATAGACATGTTCTTCAATGAGACATTTTTATTTTTTAAATTGAAAGTGCCTATTACGTGCAAACTGTTTTGTATTTTTATAGTTAGTAAATGTCAATAAATCCATGGCATGTAAAAGGGCACCGCTACTATGACAATTATTGGAATTCTATACTTTGGCAAATATATGTACCTCTTAATTCAATAATCTTTAAAAGCAATACTTATTGTGGTTTACAGTATGACACCTGACCTTTTGTTAATGTCAAATACCATTTTACTTTAGCATGGAAAATTATTATATTTCTATAAATATAATCATTTTTCTTGGAAAAAATGTATTAAAGAAATAGAATAGGAAACTGATCAGCTAATCAATTATTTCACATGACAGTAATTTTATGTATTATTGTTGACATTTCTGTGAGTATCCTAAACAGGCCCATGGTATAAAAGAAAACAGCAATTGGAAGTCAAAATTCTGCCTGTAATACTGGTCTGTTAGCTGAGAGTAGATAAAAACCAAAATTCTGTTGTGCTGATTGCCAAGAAGAATGTAGCATTAAGTTGTTTTTCCAGCCAAGCTAGATAAAATCTCTGGCAATGGTCATACAATATGTGGTTTGGAACTTTTCTTAAAGGTAGCGAAGTTAAGTACAATATACAAAATACCTATTTAGTTGTGATAGATATCTCCAGTTCTGCCTTAAAAGCAAGCTAGCAGCAGGGGAGATAAAGAATTCAGTTCCACATCATTAGGAGATACAGAATTTTTTTTACTGCACTAAGCAAATATACTTGCCACTGAATGAAACCTATCAGTTTAACTTTAATCTGTTGCTTGACCAATGTATTCATGTACGTTATCTATCAATATATGCTTTTCTTTTCATGTTAACAGGACAAATCTCCTTGATTCATGTGGGCACTTGTGTTAGAGTGAGAGTGTGGGTTAAAAAAGGACTCTGAAAATATGTGTATTTTTAACTTAACTCTATATGTAAATATAGGAAGAGATGCATTCCTACTGAGCAGCAGGATTGTACTGAACAATCTCGCACGGAGAAGTGTATTGTCCTTTCTGTTGGGATTGACCAAGGCAGGAAAAGCAATGTACCTTCTTTTTGTTTATGATGTGCCTCCAGTGGTGCTGCATGTGCCAGAAAATTATTCTTTAAATAGCAACCTTCTTCACCTTCCATACTTGGCATTGACATTGTTTTCTTTATGAGGTAAAGTGTAGAAAGATACAACACAGTCTTAGCATGGCTTAGCAAGAGAGTAGTACCAGATTTAGACTTTGTTTATGACATAGTTCTTCTATGAATATGCAAGCAAAAATCAAAAGACTCTCCAGCTTGCAAAAAAGAATTCATTATGAAACCCCACAACAAACCTAATGAGAACATCAACAATTCCCGATGCAAACATTATATTAGAGGGCAAAAGAGTAGCAGAGATGAATCAGTTGCCTTACTAATGTATGAAATAATGGAGGCATCAGCTGCATTCATGAGTATGGAGAACATGAGATTATTTTAGAATATTTATGTGGACATTTTACGTTCCCCAGCTTTCTGCATGTTATTTATAAGGAGAAAGATGGGTTAAAAACTGGGAGTCAGAATATGGCTATTTGAAAGGGCCTTTTATCTCCAGAAGTCTCTTTGCTAAAGATAATAGAAGACTCAACCACCTAGACAGTAATTTTTAAAAATGAACCACCATCTAGCGAAGAGAGAATTTGCCAGAGACAGCATTTTACTACTGCTGTTACAGACATTGCTAAATTTGGCCTGGACATTTTGCCCCTAGACATTCAGTAATTGAAATGACCAACAGAGGCTATGGCCGTACCTTCGAAAAAAACTGTGCTGCCTGCTTGTAATTCATTGCTGGCTGCTTAGCTTCCCTTAAAAGTCAACTCCTCATTTACAGTTGATATAAGTCTTTCTGTAAAGGCTAGAGAAAAGGTAATGTGACTTATGAACCTGCTTTTCAGGACACAGACAAAAGTCTTCTTCAAGATCTCACTGAATTGGTTGGTGCTGTTTTCCATCACGGGAAGCTACTGTCCCAGAGCTCTGACAGAGGAAGGAGGTCATGTGAGTGCTTTTCAATCCATTTCAGACAAAACGAGCTGGGTTAGCTCATACTCACCTTCAACACTCCATTAAGCTTTCTTGCAATGCGAAGGAATGTATACACAAACTCCTCCACAAGCAGAGATGGGAGGATGGCAACTCCTGACAGAGGAAGGCAACAGTCCACTGGGGGAAGAGCTGTTTTCCCATTGCTTACTCAGGAATGCTTTTCCATGAACTCTAAGTCAAAACAGACAGACCACTACCTTTTATGCAAGACAAGCTAAAACCTAGCTCGATGAGACTACTTGAGACAATTTTGTAAAGACTGGCACTCAGTGGAGGATCTTTTGCAAAAATCAATAGTTAACTGACAACCATTTTAAACAAGAGTTGATCATGGAAAAACTGTTAACGTTAAAACCAAAAAGTGAGTATTTAATTCAAATCTTACTTACACCTTAATATATGGATATGAAAGCAGGAAATCTACCAGATTTACTGACAGATATCTTTGGAAGTAAATGCCTTTGAAAAAACCTAGGTATTTAATTACGATAAATTAATTAATGTAAATAAATTACAAATGCCAGGATTCACTGGAAAATTCCACAAAATCTTTGACATTCTTTAGAAAAATGCGTGGAAATATCTGAGAAACATGAGTCTATCCACTGAACACTTTCAAAGACTGAAAGACAACAGGGAATAAGAAAAAGTATGCTCTGGATAGGTAAAGACAAAGAGCCCGTGTACGTCCTTGACCACAGCCTAACAAACCAATGGTGTTTGATGGTACAAGAGAGGCTTCAGAGTCTTCGGACAGAACCATATATGAGCATTTAATTTCAAAATCAGTTTCAAAAACAACTGTTATTTCACAAGAACCTTAAACATACGGTTTTGTCCAATAGGCCACTAAAACCTTATTTAACCTTTAAGAGATGAATCATTCCATACCCTCACCGCTCAAATAAATTAAGTGCTTTAGCCTTGGGATTTCAGGGCCAACAAGCCCAACTATGAAAACTCCTCAGGCCCAAAAATAGTATTTGGTGTCATATGTAGTTCTGCTTCCCTACATAATAGCTAGCGTGTGCCGAACCAAGTCCTTAGCCAGACATAGCAGCTAAGAACAATAAACCTCATGGCAGCATGTAAGCGGCACTGATTTTAAGGTCTAGTAATATGTACTACACAAGGATCTTCCACATGTCATCTTCTCTTTTCAGTTGCAGATTTATCTCTTTTAATGTGAGAGAATGGAGTATGGAAAGAGATAAGGAAGGGAATATGACACTGGAAGCCTAACTGGTTTAGTTTAAAATGCAGCAGCGCCTACTGCTTTGTTGAAGGAATGTAACCTGCTGGTGACAGCAATCATGACTTGACAGAGGATCAATCACAAGAGTTACAAGTGCTTTGCCCTCTTTCTGATATGTGACAGTTTTGGAAAACAGCATTCTAGATAATCCCTTGTGGAACAACTTTTTGGATTATCTCTAGTGACCCTAGTTTTCCTACACAAACATAAATGTGCTTCATATTATTAGCCCCAGTTAGGATAATAGCCTTGGTAACAATGAGATGCAGAGTAACTAGGGAGCTTTACTGGGCTTGGCAGTTACAAAAGGCACCTTGAACAAACAGAATAAAACAACAACAAAAAATGTTTAAAGCTACCTGCAGCTGCACTCTGCAGCTCTGGTGGGAACAGTTTTACTGACTGTGAGGAGTTTGATTCACTCCTTGCATTTCTTCTGGTTTTAGCCAGTACATTTTTAATGAAATTGCCGGTTTAGTTTCCTTCCAAAATTCACACTTACATTTGTTTAAAATTGGAGTATCATAGCAATGAGCCAGACACCTTTTATTTGGCCAGTGTTCGTCCTGTAACTACATAAGTGGCTCCTGCATTAGCAAAATCTTCCATGCCCAATGACTAGAATAAGATTTGAAAGATCAGGACACACAAAGTTTTGAGAGGATTTGCCAAGTTTGACATTTGCACCTGTGTAACTAGCAAAGGACAAAGTTTAGCCCTTAATATTATTTTATCCTGGCAGCATTTTAATATATCCTGGTTTGATTTTGTATCAGCTCCTAACTCCTTAACAGTTTTAAATATGGTTGTGACTTACCACTAGGGTCACTGAACAATGTTAACTAAACATCCAAAGTGTGATATTTGATTACAGTTAAGCTTTTCCAAAAGCCAAGAGGAATCCATGAGGAAAATACTAGAGATGGAATTTTTGAAGAGTCTATATGGCTACAGATTCATACAGCTTATTAACATATATTTTAAGGATATTGATTCCAAAGAAGAAATGCACCCACAAAGAGAGACCCGAGATAAAGGCTAATGTGTAAATTGCTTTAAAAACTGTAGTTACTGTAATTACATGGAGCATTTTACAAGCAACTAGGGACTGCTTTGGATAGATGACTGAAATTTAATCAGTATCTGGCACAGATTGCCTTTCTTTCACACCTCACATTTCTGAAGTACTATTCTAGGGAAACCTGCTAGAATTGTGAGCCGTTATTATCACATTTGATCTCTCTACACAGTTTCTGAAAGAGTGACTTTCCCAGATATCACAGAAGATATGGGTCTGGGTCCTTTTTCTCAGGAGCATATGTCTGTCTTTTCATTTCTGAGCAAACTTCACTCGGCTATCCAGGCTCAGGTTTGTCATCTCATGGAACATTATGTATGAAATGCAGAAAATGTTGGTTTGTTAATGCCGCCACCTGAGACTACAAGATAAAGGAAACAAGCACAGGCCTTTGTACTCAGAGGACATAAACACTTGTGCTAAACCTTTTATAAAATACAACTTATTACTTCTACAGGCTTTATTTTGTTATTTGTATTAGCTGTCAAGGAACCGTCAGTTAAGAGAAGGGAGCCCCAAATGATCTATGCCTTTTAAAGCAAGACGGAAACAGAAAATAATTAGATATGGTAAATGCGAAAATTGATCTGTCTGAAGAGTGTGCAGTTTACAAGCAAGAAATCAATCAGTTTACACCAAACAGATTAAAATCATGTATCATTATTCTTAATGGTTCAAGATGTAAAGGTCTGAAAGTCTAAATAGAATTCCTGATGATTACTTTTATTAAAATCCTAAGTATTGGAAGATATACAATGGCTGTCTAGATTGATTACTATATTATCTGCTTTGTAGAAAAATAATATCCTTGACTTGCTGCTTGTTGCTAAAATCCTCATTACTATGCCTAATATACTCTGTCCCTGGAGTAAATTAAAGCATTTCCTTTTTTTGCACTGTAGTTTCCTTAAAGTTGGATTCTTAGAAAAACTGGGACTATGCTGTGACATCTGAGTTCTGGAGATCAATTTATAGCTGTTAAAGATCATGAAGAATTGCCCATTAAAACAGTTACTATTTGACAAATAACAACATTTGTGTTTAGCCTGGATATTTATCAAGCAGACAGAGCACTTATTCCTGATGCCTGAATGAAGGTCTGAATGAACAAACTTATTAATCAGTTAGTGTCTAGTTTTAAACCACCTGTCTTTTAAAAAAACCAAACTCAACCTGCACTTTTACATATATTAAAATTGCACTCCTGATTTGATAACACTGGAAAGTGCCTGTGTCAAGGTGTCATAGCCATGGAGCATACCACCAACAAACAGTGAAAGCTCTGATATAAAAAAAAAATTTTTCTTTTTCTTGAGAAATGCTTACGTATTGTTTTAATCTAAGATTAGGGATATGATGGATTATACATATGCATATTACGTTTAGGCATACAAAAACTCCAGCAGATCATGATTGCATTTCCTCAGATACAGCGACTGGGCTGTTACTGAAGTCAATGGGAACACTGCTACTGACCTCATTGGCTTTTCAGAGGTTGGAAACTCTGATTCGCAGAACACTTCAATATTTAAAAAGTTCTAAACTACAAATGATCTTCAAACTATTTCTTAATTATTTGTGAGTGAAAAACAGTTTTTTTTAAGCAAAACATTTTGACAAAATGAAAATGTTGGTATTGTATAAGATTGTGGTATCTAAAACGTAAACAAAAATCATTTCTATGTAAAGGTTTGTTCTGAAAACACCAATATGTTACCAGTTTCTCTCTGCTTTTGTTTCCAAAGAAAACATTGGTTAAATTGACACCATTTTGTGGAATTTATCAGCACTGCCGGAACTGCATTCTATGAAAGAAGATGGTTTCATCAAAGCTGTTCCAAGCAGCTTAGTTATTGAATCCATAGGGAAAAAAGCAAGCTTTACATAGGTCCCGGTTACAAAGAGTCTACTGTTTGCTAGTAAGGGATCAGCATAACTAAAATGAAGAAGTATGGATAAGACAAAAGTGAAAGCTTTGTGGTTTACCATCCTACTTAATTTCTCAGAGGATTATGTAAGAGTTGTTAAATGTTGTGGATTTCTGTTCAAATTAAACACAGTATACAACTATTTAATTTCTGTTTACTGTTCAAACTACTACAGGTATAACATGTATTTTAACAGCAAATTATGAATTTGGCCCCTATATTTTATTGTATATATTCTGCATGCAGTATCAGCTCTGGTTCTTAAGGATAGGTTCAAAATCCAAGGAACTTATTTCAAAAAGGAATGAATAATAGGAATACCTTTTTCTTCCATGAATAATTCTATTCTGTGTTTATAGAGCATTTATTTTTCAAAGCTATGTACAAATATTAACAAAACAATCATCAGAACATCATTGTGTGCCAGGTTTTACACATAAAGAAATGAGGAAAAAAAAAAAAAAAGAGATATAAAATACAGTGCCTAGCACTTTAGTCATATAACTGGGGTTTCAAGCTACTAAAGTAATGCAAATAACAATAATGGTATGGGAGAAACCTTTCAAGTTTGAGTGTCTAACTGGCTTGATTTTCATAGGTTTAGACTTCTGAGCGCTCACAACTCCCTTTGAAGTCGATCGAAAATGTGAGTGTCAGCACACATTAAAATCAGACCACTAATTTAGATGCTTAAACATGAAATTTAAATTCACAACTTTAAGTTTGGAAAAATTCAGCTGGGTGACTTTTCCAAAGATACCTTACAAACCACTGTTGGAACTAGGAGATACTTGATTTCCAACACCTTGTCTTCGCAGAGTTTCCAGCACAGACGTTATGGGCTAAGTGGATCACTTACAAAATGATAGATCTATGCAGCTAGTAAGTTGGCGTGGACAGGAACTATTGCATACTATCATAGTCCAAAGATTTGTACGAGATACTGCAAGAGCAAGAGAAACATCCGCTCCTCCCAGAGCAGTCTAATTGCAAAAATAGCTGATACAACACTGGTTCAGGGAGAGGACTGAAGAAGTCTGGTCATTTTACATAAACTCCTCCTTTCACCTACTTGCATGTTACGTCCTACCATGTTACAGAGAAAGTCCTCACAAAACTGACTGGACTAGTTGTGTTATCATCTACAAAACTCCCATGGTTTGCTTTCTTTACACTTAGTTATGCACCAAATTGTCCTGTCCTGAGGTCACTTTCTCAGCATCAGTGGAGCACGAGGAATTTTTCTTTCTATGTACGTAAGACCCAGTTCTGGTTTTTACTGTGCAGATATTATTGAGAGAAAAGAGACTATGAGAAGCATTTTCCTTCTCAGCTGACAGTCACAGGAGATGGCCACACTACAAAAAGGGTGTTCCTTGATCCATATGACTTCCTAGCTTTGATGAGGTGGCCAAAGTTCCCTTTTATGTTATGTCTGCAGCAAGACCCAAGAAGTAATGACTTGGACACACTATGACTCCCTAAAATTGAAATAAGGGTTAGAGCTGGTGAATTTTGTCTAGTGCCAGCTCTCTATGTAGATACGTCTCAGGATATGTCTAACTTAGTAAGTACTGCCACTCAATAAAAGTCAGTTTGTAGTGTGAATTGTCAAACACTGAGAACCCTACATACATGTCATGCATATTTCATGGTATTTTAATTCAAGCTAGTTCTAGCTTGGTCCTGTGGTCTGAATGCTCATGACTGGTCAAATCCCATCAGAGGCACTCCTGAAACACATCCTCTAGCTTGGTGATACCCAGAAGGAACAAGGCTATTTTTGGATGTGGCGCAAAGCTGAATGCTTTGGGAGGACGAGGAGATTTGCTTCAAGAGCGCACTCCTAATTTAAGTGCGCCCTCACAGAGGTACACTCTCCATGCGCTCCCATGTTGGTTTTGTAGCTTGGTACTTGCAGGGCCAGCATACATCAGGAGTTTGCCTACAGTGGAACTCTGTAAGGTGGGCACTAGTCAAACAACTCTGGCCTATAAACCTATGAAACAGAGAAGAGGTAGAAGCTGGGAGTTACAGTAAGTTAAGCCTGGTTATTACAAAAAGTTGTTTGATCCTTTTAATGATCAGGAACAGATACTACAATCCCACTTGCTAAAGCCCCATCTGAAAGTCCTGCTCATACCCAGATGACCTTGAAAGAATGAAATAATGGACTAATGTTATAGTTGTACTAAAACTGCAGAAAATCCAAACAATATCGTAAATAAGGAAAGTTTACCATGGTTCAGTGTATTTTCTTTCCAATATATTTTGGGAGAGAATGAGGCATATGAACATCAGAAAAGAGTCAGCTTAAATTGTGATGCTTGCAGCTTTAATTATGAGCAACCCCAAGTCTCTGTGTTTACAGAAGAGAGATTACCTACATGTTATTTGAAAACCGTTGGGTGTAAGTTTATAGTGGTAACAGGCAAGTCTAATTTTCTTTCATACTTAGGATTTAATAGGTACAGAATGTGGCCCAAGGGAAAAAAAATGAACAAGTAGTAACTTG
Organism: Burhinus oedicnemus; assembly: GCA_008921705.1. Classification (NCBI taxonomy): domain Eukaryota; kingdom Metazoa; phylum Chordata; class Aves; order Charadriiformes; family Burhinidae; genus Burhinus; species Burhinus oedicnemus. The sequence goes on from VFFE01007836.1 coordinate 2,482,177, forward strand.
ATATTTATTCTACACAGACATGAAGAAAGCTTAAAGAAATACACATGGAAATTAATAAAATGTCTGAAACATTGACATGTATAACTATTTTAATTATAATGTTGCTTTTCTAATAGACTTTTCTGCTATGATACAGGTTGAAATAGTTGCTACACTTTCCAGCCAAAAAAATCTCACTCCCAAACCAACCCCCAGACCCAAAAACTAGTACAAAAAATCTGTTTGGAAAAGCTTATGGTGGAATCATAAAAACTGCACCAAGTTTGTACAGTCTAAAGTTGAGAATACAGTATTATCAATTTGTGTAAATGATGCTGTCTTTCCTAGTCCAGATTATTTGTAGATATGGACTCCTTCCACTTCTGATATTTCTCATTTATCCTGGAGAATATTACTGAACAATTCTCAGATGTTTTCAAGTGCAGAGATCCACAACCCTGCTATTTTGACTGCAGGAATACGGTGTAGTGAACAGGGTGGTGATGGAAATCCTAAAATCCCTTTAACCCTCCTGGTAAATCCATGTCTGCAGAAACAGAAACATTCCTGCAATATTCCTTTTACTATTTTTCCTTTTTTGCAGGTGGAAGTGGAGGCATAGTCAATGTAGGTGGTTTACTCAAGAACATGTGGAAAGTTTGTGGCAGAACCAATACGTGGAATGCAAGTTTGTCCTTGGTCTTAGTTCACGCTCACTTGCATCTGGATCTCCTCCTGCTGCTAGACCTTGAAAACCTGACTCATCACAGGTTCTTTAATATGCTTAAGCTAAAGCCTGTATGAAACATATAGGCCATTATTTTAAATTAATTTATCTATTTTTACAGTGGATAATTTTCATTTCATTGATATTTATAGTCATAGGAAACGTATTTGGTGCCTCAGTTCCTTTTTTAACACAAGAATTGTCATTTGTGTTGCATTTTATGCCAAATTAAATTATAAAAATACTCAGTTGTGTAACTGTCAACACCACAGTATTTCTTCTTATTACGGAGACAAACAAGGAGTACATTGGAAAAAAAAATTGTGAATCTCATTTCTGATCCTAATGAAGCAAGTAACCCATTATACCAAGGTTAATTTGTTGACTCATGATTTCCACTTATCCAATGATATAGTGAATCATATGAACAAACCTCTACATCTAATCAGTTTTTTTTATTGAATCCTGACCTTTTATACACCTTCTTCTTGATTATGAATGACAGTGACCTTTATCTAATTTAAAACACACATACTGATGCAAAAATATGCAAAGTACACATGTAAATTCTGAATTAAGATGAAGATGTGCATAATCTTCCGGGGAGAAATTGCTTTAGAGAGAGATGTTTATATTAGGGCCAATTGAGGGTATGTGGGGAGAAAAAGTGAATTAGCCAGAACTCAGATGGGTTTGGAGGAACAGCTGCAGAGATACTGAAGTCTGTTTAGATTTTCTCAGCTTCTATTTAGAATCCTGAAATGTCAATATAAATATCAATTTTTATTATGCTATTCAGCATTTTACGGCATTCATGAAATGATCAAAATGCAATAAAGTCAGACAAAATACCTCTTCACCTAAGATTTGGCAAACTGTACCTCAGTATTCCATTTATGTTTCATTCAAAATACATAATATACATTTTCTACAACACAAAAGCTGGGTCAAATTCACAACATTATGAAAGCTGGCTGGTTCATTTTGCCATTTCTCTCATTAAAGAGGAATGGTATGAGCATCATCTGGAGATGGTCTTTTTAGTCCAGGATATAATTAGGAACTGCTGTAAATGCTGAAAAATAAATAAACACATATAAGAGGAGTGACTCCTGGGGAAAATAATTCCCTAACTTTCCTTTTGCTTTTTGCTGTTCATCACTAATGGGTCTGCACTGAAATTACTAAAGATGAACCCAGCCATGGGCACAGTCTGAACCGCTGTGTAATCCTATAATCCACTCTCTCTTTTCACAACTCATTCCTTCCTCTGAATTGCTGTGACCCTAAGTTGTAGATCAGTGGCTTTGCTCTAGCCTCTCTCTTAAAAATAATAATAAAAAAATAATATTTATACAGAAAATTTGCAAAACTCAGTGTAAAGACTGTCAAAGCAAAAATCTAACAAACGCATTCCTCTGAGAGACTCCAACCAAACAGTACCTGGCATTAGCATGTACTTTCATGATTAACAACAGGGGGTTGTCAGACTGCTATTTCTGAAATAAACAGATTTATCCTGACAGATAATCAGCAGTTTGTACTGCCTAATACATGTTATCATCCGCCGCTGACATCATTACATTAAAAGCACACTTAGTATAATCTTTTGTAGGAAATTAAACATTTTTTATGATACACTTTTGCTGGATTTTTTGGGGGGATAGAGGGAAGCCTGGGGCAAAGACTGGACCGTTAGAGAAAAGATACGTGCCAAACAAGACAGGGAAGATCCCAGAAATGCCATGCGGTGCTTAGTTTTTCACAATCTATTAATGTAATTTCTAAATAAATTAAAACCAAATGTTCTGACTGTAAGCCATGTCTGGTACGTTTAAGCAACCTTTTATAACGTCCTTGGCTGTCCCTCAATACTCTTCTGTGTCTGTCTGTCCTCCTGCGTGCTCCACATAAGAACTAGCCACATAACACACGTTTGTGAAACACTTCTGATCTTGCCATTTATAGGCATATTTTTGAGGCTGGCTGGTGGACTTTGGGAGACCAATGATATCAAGCATCGCCTGCGTAATTTTCTGGCAATCTCAACATTTATCGGCTTTAACTTCCAGGCATCTCTCTGTGGACCATCCCTCCCTCCCCTGAAAAAGGAGACACCAGGTTACACATAACTCACTGGACAGGACTTGCAGAAGCTACTGAAACTATGGAAAAGTTTGGTGCAGACCAGTTCTGTGACCTGCAGGAAATGTGGAACAACATCACTTACACATGGGGTCCCTGTGGATCCCCCCTTCCGAGCTGCCTGCTCACTCAGCCGGCTGTTTCTGCAGTGATCAAGTTTGGACTCAACGTGGACAATGAAGTTTTAGTAAGACAAACAATATACCTCCGCTATACCCTCCAAGTAAACCATTCTTGCCTCAGTTGTAAAGGTGATGGGAATTACATACCCTCAGGTTTGCTGGAGCAAATTCTGAAATTTCTTTCCTTTTTTAAATTTTCGGTTGTCAATTAACATTGTACTGTTACTGTTCTATGAACTCACCTAACGCAACTAGTGCTAAGACTAGGTAACAGAAATTGCATGGGGGCTATTACTTGACTTTAACAAGTGTTTCATCCTCTTTCTCAGAGTGCAGTTTCTGAGTCATAGACTATTCTGTAGGGGCAAGTCAGATAGCAAAGTCCTGCCTTCAGTGGCCTGTTGTGACTAGCTTTATTTCTCCAGAGACAGAACCTGCATCCCTCTTTCAGTCCTTTGTCCCACATGGGATGCATTTTGTCTCTTCTGCCTTCCTCCTTCATAACTTGGTAGGAAGAGAGGTAAGAAATAGTGGCTAGTTACTGAGGGATTTTTATCCATTTACACTCACGCATTTGCACATAACATTCCCCCTAAGGTTAAAAAACCCCTCACCCCAGCCCCAACCAAACTGGTGGAATTAAAACAGTGGAAGGGATGAGGTCCCTTACATGACAAATGTAACCTTTAAATAAAGAAGTGGCAGCATCACACAGACTTTAAATACATCTTAATTCCTATGTACTCTTTGTCTCTTATAAAACCTGACCTTTGAGAAATATGTATGTATTGGTTAAGCATCTCTTACCCTTCTTTTTCCCTTTATTCCTCTCCCTAACATTTCAGTTGCAGCTGTTAAAACTAATGCAGAATTTTGCAACAAATCTTTTGCCTCAGGTGCACTGGACAAAACCTCAGCATCTGATACTCTAATATGGAATGGAGAAATAAATGCTAATCTAACCAAGTGATTTTAGTGGTTTATTTTATTTTTATTTCTAAAAGTGTTGAATTTCTAGTGACCCACATTCTGCATATTTCTTGTATTCAGTGATGTTTGAGGTTGCTTAGATTTTCGTTTGCATTAAATATTCTGTGTCCAAAGGTCAAATGAGCATTACTTTTGAATCAGATGCCTACTGGCTGCATTTCTAATAGTTAATCTTTTCACACTGAGAGAAATAAAAAAGTGGGAAACAGTTCAAGCTATCCTAAATAAACAGACAGAAGTAAAGCAACAATTACTTTTCCTGTGTGGACTGCTCTTGCTCATTTCTTCTCAAGAGATAACACTCTCTGACATAACGTCAGATAACCATGTTCAATGTTTCACAGACTTGCCATTTAAAGATTCATTTCCACTCCACTTATTTTCTTTTTATCTGCCCCTCTTTTAGTGTGTTTCATCTGTGAAAATTTTCATGTAAACTTCCCAGAACAGGTATTGGGAGGGAGAGAAGCAAAAGGGTCCAACTTGACTTAAAACACCTCTAGAAATTATAAAAGCAGTACAATAGGACAGAAAAATGAAATGTTCTCATGGGAATAGTTGTTTGCATAAAACTCTCAACTGTTACTAAAGCTTCAGTGCAGTTCCTGGGGAAGATGGATGTATAAAGCCTCAGGTTAATTTCAGTCATTACCAAGCATTTTACATCTGCTGAAGAATTCCAAACATATAAAAGGATGTCAATCCAAACCTTTAGACCAAAATAAATAAATAAATAAATAAGGAGCAACTTCAAAGGCAGTCAGTAGGCAAGTTATGGATCTGATTCAGCTTTTAACCCCTAGAGGTATAAGCACTCTTTATCTGCAAAAGAAATGCAAGGTCTGTACTCTGCAATGTTACATTTTAATAACCTACCCTACAGTACAAGGCAATGATAAAAAAAGGAGAATATGATATAATTGTGTAGGTAATTTGATGAGAAGCTTTGGGGAATGTATTCTTTCCATGCAATTATAGAAAATGCTAATGACAAATCATTGACTGAGGACTTTGTTGACAATTAGATTTCCCATTTATAGCTGCACATTTTCTCAAAGCCTCTGCCACTTACTTTTTAGGATTCCCAAGTATTCTTCCTTCTCTAGAATGTCTTTAAGGTATAGTTCAGCAAATGTACCTGCTTAGAGCTGAAAACAACTAAGGCCTTTAAGAAGTTGGATGGAACTTATTAACAATCTCTATAGCATCCTTTTAAGTTGATAATTTATCTTTTTAAGTGTCTTCTGTAAAACCAGCAGAAAAGAGCCTGATGGGAGCAAGAGCTGTGCATTATATACAGCCACAAGGTTTACTGCATCCTATAGATTCTGCTGCAAGGCACACTACAGCGGAGCATCAGGTAACTTATCTTGAAGAGATGTTTGGCTGAGTTACTATAGCAATGGCAAGTTTGCAGAGGCAGAAGAAGAAACCACACCAACAGAAAAAAGGAACTGGCTGTAGAAGGACACTGACAGTCTTGTTTAGAAAACTGTAAACTAGCCTGGAATGAAACACAAAGGTTCACTCCTTTGAGAGTTTACCGAAAATACATTCAGAGGCCTCAATAATATAAGCACCTGATTTCTTCTCGTTTATTTCAGTGTCTCAAGGAATTAACCTGAGTTATGTCAGGTAAACCTTGTGAACCTACAAGGAGAATTGAGTACATAATTTGGAAGTAACTGTATGAAGTGCTGCTGATGACTCACTAAGGAACACTTTTGTCCCTGTAAGACATTGGTCATCGGGTAAAAGGTGGAAAGGAAGCAGGAAATAACTGTCTGCTGCAACAATATTTTAATCCACTTACAAAAAATCTTCCTCGGAAAGGTCTTTTTCTTCCTTTTTCATATCTCCAGTGGTGAGTCATCTAATCTCATCTCTGTATATTGCTAAACTCTGCAGGGATCACCTTTACTTCCCAACTTTATCCTGGCCAGAGATTCAGTCAGACAAAAGATCCTTAATGTCTTTCCTTAAGTTCAGCTCTCTTCTCTAAAATCCATTCCCCTCCTCTTTCACAAAATGAAAGAAGTCTTTTTTAGAAATGCTTTTTTTTCTTTCTTTCTTTCTTTCTTTTTCCTTTTCTTCCTTCTAGAGGGAGGCAGGATGCCTGTATCAAATCTCTCTTTTCTATAAATCAAAATTGCATTGTGTGGAGCAAGTTGCTGGGAATAATAAATTTCTTTTTCCCCGCCTAAAAAGGATCCTAAAATTTTACTTTTAAAACTCATAGATCAAAAATACATGCTTGTTCTCCCTAAGTAACATTAATTTACTCAAAAAACTCTGCACTTGAAAGAGTTAATAAAAATTCTAATTACAGGATAAGAAAGAAAGGTCAGACTCCACTTACATCATTGTGAAGGGCTTTTATTACACACTGCTATAAAACATATTTCTTTTTTCAGTTGCCATCCTTACAGGGTAACCTGCATACCAATAGGATCTCCAAAATGCCATGAAGCAAAAGATATTTATCTGCTAAATTCTATGTACAGTAACCTAACAAATGCCAGAGAAAGAAAGATTGCCCTCTGCACAGTAATACTTGTGTAGATGTCTTCTTTATGCTAACAATGACAAGGCTCTCTAGGTTTGTACTGTACTCCAAAATCAGAATGCATTTTTTTCAAAAAGCAGACCGTATATCAAAGAGCAAAGACGCACATTTTTGGCACTGAAATACCTAATATAGTGATCAAGTACTCTTTCCTGAGGCATGCTAACTAAAAATATCTAATCCAGAAAGGTAAAATGGAAAATGTATACCCCAAGTGTTCCTGAAGAAATTAGACAGGGTACGTTTGGGAATAGCTAAGCCTCTGTCTTGTCTGGTCACCTAAAATTTCTGTTTAAACTCTGTCTAAAGCTTCACAGAACTGTTATTTGATTAAGTTGGGTGTGTTAGTAAGTCTATACAAAAGCAGGGTGGCTCCAAATCTAATCATTGTCATTTCTTAACTCCAGCTGTGCAAGGCAACAAACAAGAACTTTACTGTGGGACAGGTGTAAGTCAGAGTAATTCTAATTTTTTCAATATATTACTCTTCAAATCCATTATTTGCGATTTAACACATCCAAAGTTGTTTTTATAGTTATTTTAATCATTGGCATCCCTAAATTCTGACAACTAATTCCAAGAAATATACATAAACAAATGCAAGATTTATTGTCTGCTTTCATAAAACCAGTGTGTGCACTCAGATGCATTAGTTCAATATTTCGTGTGATGTATGCTCAAAGTTAGAATGTAACTAATGCAGTAGCGCCTGACTTTCCTTTTCTTAAGGAGTTTTTTAAGACTCATATTCAAATAGTTGTTTCTGAGTTGCACTTTGTTTGCAGAGCAAGCACTGCCCGTCCAACCTTTCGAAACAATAGATATTAAGAGAGAACTGTGAGGGTTCCATTTCACCACTTCTGCTGGCAATTCTATTAACTATATGTTTATCTTGTGGTCTAAATTTATGGCAGGCCCATTTGCAGTGAGGCCTGGAGTTTCCTTGTTTACAACACTGCGAAGTAAAAGGTGACCTTTTTTATTTTTGTTTAAAACCTTTCAACAGTTTGTTCTGCTCCAAAGATAGCACCTTAATAAGGTTTCAGGCCAGAAAGCTCTCCTGATACTGTTTTTCTGTGGGGGGTACAGAGCACTGCATTAACTTACATAGACATTAGAAAACATTTTTAAAAGAAAATACAAACTTGACTGAAGATTACATTTGTAGATTAGAAAGCTGCTGTGCTAAGATCCTACCTGCCATTATGAAAAGGAAAAGAAAACCGGGGCGGGGGGGGGGGGTACATAGCTGGCTAAATAAACAGTAAAAGAGCCGTTTAAACAGTTGCACCTATACACACAAGTAACAAAAGCATCCGGCACCTGGCAATTCTATTAGGACCTAATTCTGACAACAATATGCATCATTATAGTGGGATCTGATAATGAGCAAACACTGGAGGCATTACATGTCTTTAGAAGAATCAGACTTCCTACCTTAGTAAGACTGATAGAAGGTAAGTCCCCCTTTAAAGAAAGTTGTGAGTAAAACCAGGCAGCAGTTGCAGTAAATTGAGTCCTTTCAGTCACTGTATACATGCAGCAGTTCTGCAATAAGGGAAAAATATAATGGGAGGAGCAGCTGTGAACGAGTGACCTCCTGAAGCTGAGTTCTCTTTGTGAATCGAGCACTGGGAGCCAGTGCCTCTGATTTGCATGGATTATCTCCACTTGAACAGATACATTTAAATTAACTGGCACAGGGGCACAGGGATTAAAAAAAAAAAAAGAAAAAAGAAAAAAGAGGAAGAGTAAGTGAGTGAGTGAAGGAGAGAGGGGAGCGGAGGAGAGCGAGGAAGGAGAGAGGAGATCGGGGCGCTTGGCTGGATGTGCTGGTTGAGGCAGAGCTGTGTCTCAGAAGAGCTACAGCTCCCTCTTCATGTCACAGTTGTAAGATGAGGAAAGCTGTCATTATGGTCGAGTTTAAAACAAATTTCCCCCCCCCCCCCCCGCCCGGCTCCCCCCAGCTTCTGATGGTCCATTTGATCAGATTTCTATAAACACTTAATAACTCAGCCTGTCGTGCAGCTAGGATTTCATACGGCAAGCCTCAAATGATTATAAATCTGGTAAACCCCGCTAAATGATTTTAAATGCGGAAATATTTTGAACAGAGTAACTTGTACAAATGGAGATGGGATATTTCCAAGTGTGCCTTGACAGATTTATTATTTGCGAGTGTGCAGGTGTCTTTAAAATAGTTAAGAGAAGGCAGCATTCAAAGCACTTCTGTGCAGGAAGATTGCTAACAGGATGACAGTGTGTGCTCCAGCCAGTATTTTCAATGTTATCTAAAATCTATCAAGACAAAAGAGAGACAAAAAATTTGCATTCAACCACTTCAGAATTTCTCCCTTATTACCATAAATACCACAAACATTACCTGTTGCACATTCCTGATTTGATTTAAATGCAGTACTTAAGCTGATTAGAGAAATATGAGAATATGTTCAACCCTCTTGAACCTGCATCCAATCCAAGAGGAACCTGAACTAAACTTTGTTTCTTTTGTTTAGAGTACTTCAAATAAGTTATTTTTTCACCGTGGTATAGAATTTTGTGAGCCTCTACATGTATCTATTCTACTCAGAAATTAGACCAAAAATCATGAAAAGAGAGTAGAATGGCTTGTCACATGTCCTTCACTGGCTGAAAATAGGAATGGCTACAAGTAAAATTCTTTGAGAATTATTATTTGGTGGACAGAATTTCCTATATTAGGAGTTAAAACAGTTGAACTTTGTCTTGTAAGAAACATGTCTTACTGTAAAATACTGCTTGTTCAGAGATCAATAGAATGATACTGCCTACAAAGACAACCAGAGCTAAATTCTGTCCGCGGCTCATTTGCAGATCAAGTTAAGTCCAGCATAAGTCTGTTGTGTTCCTGTTCCTGAACTACATCTCTGGGGTAAAGCCTTAGGAGTTCTCTTAGTAGGATCCCAACATTTACTTGTAACACAGATTCCAGAATGATGCCGCATCTGAACAGAATGTATGGTACTTAATCTAGTCATGAGAAATTGCTTCTTGGAAATAATCACATTTACAGTAAAATTTGCTGCAGATAAATGATCACATAGATATTGGACAAAGTATTGGAGAACACATTTGGATTTTCTAATAAATGCTCTGTGACACAGTTATCAGTGTTTGCCTGAGCCCCATAAAGTTCTTCCTCTGAGAAATGCTCTCGGTTCACTGGAGAAGGTTTGGGAGTTTGGTTATTTTAGTATGAGAGGGGGAGGATCCTTCAACTAGACTCTGTATATCTGAATATTTACCCAGATAATATTTAAGCTGACTGAAATCTCATCCCTCCCTGTGCAATCTCCAGAACTTCTCAACCCTGTTCTTTGGTCATATCTTACTTGTATGTTGGACCCCAAATTTTATTTCTTATTTTCTCACTTATTCTTTTTCGAGTCACCACTCACCAGGTAATAACAGATGAATTTGACTCCAGCAGCGCACTCAGAAGTCTAGTCTCAGTATCAAATCTGTATATGATAGCTGTGGAAAGCAACCTTCCGCTTGATAGATGGCTTTGAAAAGATGGACTGTGAACCAAATTTGCTCCTATTACTCTACACCCTGCAATACACTCCTCAGTCCTGCAGTATGCCAAGCTGATAATGGCATAACGATTCAGTCCCACCAACTTGTATGTCACCAGCAGCAGGGAAGCCCAGAAAAAGAAAACGACGAGAGGGATTTTCACCTTGAAAGTACAGGTGAGAGGAAATGACTATATAAGGAATCCAGATAGCTGTGGAGGGTACAAGATAAATTACAGGGACAAAGTGAACTGGATGCAGAAGCTGTGGGATGTATCTTATTCTCCGGAAAGATATGTATACCTGAAGTGTCATCTGCTAAAGTTCATGAAGGGAAGACCTTACTAGAGACATGCCTGGAGGCAATGTTGAATGAAGATGCGGATTTGAGGAAATGATGTAAGAAAAAGCAAACTGAATGGGCAACTGGGGATTTACAGACACTTGTTGAGCGCGAGGTCGTATAAGAGATAGCTCAGAGGAGACTGGTGAGTCAGGGAAGCCTGCAACAAAACGAGCAAGTGGAACAGTCTGGGAAACAGAGGAAAGCTGAAGAATATGCTTACCATCTGGGAGACTAAAAAAGTACAACAGAGAAAACCAAAACAGAAGGTAGAAAGAAAGTGGAAAAGTTAATTCCAGCAAAAATTGTAGGAGACTAGGATCCAAAGAGGAAGCAGAATGGTAGAGAAGTTTGTGAGAGGGGAGGACAAAAGGCAGGATCATCTATGAATAGAAGGTAAAATGGACTAAGAGAAAAAATAGTGACTACATGAACTGGGAGCCTGTGTTAAACAACTGGATTAGTTCCACAGAACAGGATGCGAGGTCATTTCCCAAGAAGGAGGATGTGGGATGTGGGTGGAAAAGGAGAAAAGAATTCTGCTAGGGACAGAGAAGAATCTTTTTTTTTAATTTCATTTTCTTCCTAGTGGGAAAATGACACTATGAAATTCCCACTGGAATAAATCAAAGACGATTACACTAAATCATTTCATTTTAGGTAGGGAAAAATGCCTGAAAAGTGAAGACTCGGGGGAATGGTATCTGGCTGAATATCCATGGAAACAATTGGGACTGAGATCCACATTGTTAAAAAAAGAACCTTAAGAAAGACAAGGAAACCTTGGCAGAGGTTCATGTCGTCTTCGTGCCTTTTTATTGTACACAACAAGAAGAAAATCTGGTCAATGAAAACTGAGCTGTGGTTGAGGAAATACCAGTGGATGATCAGGAAATTGAAGGTAAAATTGTATGTTGGGATCACAGTATTGAAGTCTACAAATTACCGAGGAAAGATGTGAAGAAAGCATAAGTAACCTTGGATATCTGCCTTCTAATAATCTAATAGGTTAAAAAGAAATAAGGATGACATGCATCAAACAGAATACCTTTGGGCCAAATTAATACATATGTTTACCAAGCAGTCAACAGCCAGTAAGAGATGAAAATATTACTGTCTTTGTTCTAATAAGCAATACAGATACGAAGAGAAAACCAGTCCAAAAACTGATCATGAGTTAAACTCGCTTAAATGAAATGGAACAATCAGTAAAAATAAGGCTTTATAGCTCAAAGGGCAAATTTTGATAACCTAAAATGTCTTGTTAGGGAAATTAAATAGATTGATCTATTCAGGACCTTGAATGTGGAAGAGCCTTGGAATTACTTCAAATCAAAGGTACTAAAGCTATGTGGAATGTGCAGCTGATGGAGGAGAGAGAATGCATGGGAAAGTGGCCAAGCTATTCCACGCAAAGGAAGAACTCCTTTAAGAAGATTATTCGAGTTATGCAGGGCACAGAAGAAAACAGAAAAAGACATATCAGCAGAGACAGATCTGTTTTAGAGGTCAAAATATAAGGTAAAGCAAAAATTGTCAATAGTCAAACTGAACTACAGTTTGGAAGGGATACTGAAACAAACAACAAAACAATCTTCATGCAGATAAAAAGAGACCAAATAAAACATGGGACTTCAATACAAGGGGGGGTCAACGGAAATAAAGAATTTCTATCTATAATTAAAAACTAAGTGACTACTTTGTGTAGGTTTTCAGTAATGTTGAGCAGAGAGGAAATAGTATAAATAATGGGAAAGAGGTCATGAAGATAGGAATTACCAAACTGGAAGCAAAGCTAAAAGCACAGTGCACTCAAGCCAGGGAGAGATATCAAATAAACTCCATTCCACAATTCTGACAAGAAAGGGAACATGAAATCCCAAACCCGGTAGGAAGCAGCTCAGACACGATACTGGCTGACTGGAGAATAGCAAATGTATTATCCATTTCTAAAAGGGAGACCTATGAAGCTACAAACCCATTAGTTTGACCTCAGTTGCTTTAGAAGAAATTTTGAAGGAAAAAATAATTGAAGATGGGGAGGGAAATGGAAAATGGGATAACATACAAAAAGGATTTACTAAAGATAGATTGTGCCAAGTGAATTTGTTATCTCTCTTTAATAAGATAACTGATTTTCTAGACAAAGGATTTGTGAGACATCTTATCTATATCTGTGCTGCATATGATACAGCATCACATAGGAAACGGGGGATTAGGAGAAGAGTTGTAAAGTGGATAAAGATTGTCTAATGGATAGATGGCAACAGGTGGTATTGAAAGAAGCAGCAGCAAACTGCAGGAAGTTTACTAGCAGGAATCCTCAAAAATCAGTCTTGGGATCAATCTTTTTTTTAAGATCCAGGTGTAAAGAGAAGAAGTATGAAACCTGTAGTTATCATTAAGCTAGGAAACAAAGTCATTACAAAAAAGAATCACTGGGGTTTTTTTATTACATAAAATACACGTACCCAAATATTCTATACACACACATAAAATATGGTATTATATTTTTCTATAATAGAAAAAGAAATATTCAGCCATCCACAGGCCTGAGAGTGTGGCCTTATCTGAAATTTTGTATACAGTCTTTGTTGGCTGGAGTCAAGAAACTATGCTAAAACTGGAATAACTGCAGAGAGGTGCAACTGCAATGGCTGGCAGACTGGAGAGCCACCACTCAGGGAGGAGAGTGAAATGCTTTGCTGCTTTTATCTGGCTAAGCAAAAAGCTGAAAGGGGATATGGCTGATGTTTATAAATGGATTTATTAGACACCAGGCTGGAAAACAGCCACATAAAGCTATAGGACAAGGCTGACAAATGGAAAAGCAGCTCATACTTAGGTGAGAAATGCAGAGATGATTCCAACCATCAGAAAACTGAATTTTCTAGACTCCAAATACGGATAAAAAAAAATTAACTGCATTTTAATGGAGAATGATTCCTGTATTAAAGAAGTCATCTCACCTGGTTGCCTATGCAATTAGAAGACTAGACTCAAGAGATTCCATGCCTTTTGTTCCCAGTTTCTGTAATATATTCCATTGAACTCGGTCACCTGTCATGTGCCTTTTCCCTCCCCCTTTTTTAGTGCTAATCAGTGTCTTTGGTGTTGCTGAAGAATCGAGCAGATTCAATGGTGTATCTGTCACACTTCAGAATATGCTGTCCGTAGATGCACAGTGCATTCTTCCCACTTCTACCCTTCATTTTCAAACACGTCTGATAAGGAAAGATTATGTCATAGATATAACAATTATTTTAGCATCCGGTACAGAATCTGTTAGGCCCTCCATCCAAGATAACTAAGAAAAAGAAAAGGAACATTGAAAGGAACAAGATAATCTAGCAGGAAAAGACAAGAGTGCAGTTTACCAGGAAAATACGGAGCAAAAGGAATGAGAAAAGCATATTATCTTCTAGCATGACTGAGATCACAGAGCAAGGCAGGCAGAGACAGAGTGAAGGATGTAGGAAAGATTAGAGAAAATGGACAAAGAAATTCAAAAACATTTTTTAACTTTACAAGAGGCTTGATTTTGATTCACTTATAAAAGAGGGCCCTTTGATTTATTTAAATCCACGTGAACATCCTTGCTCTGCAATTGTACAACCTTTTAACAATTCTCTGTTGATTAGACAATGAAAAAGCAGAAAAGAACCAATCATGGTTATAATGGCAGAAAAGCCAAATACATTCTAACAACTGGCTGTCACATTGATAGGACATTGCCGCATCCCAGAAAGGAAAGTCCAGCAGATATAACTCAGTACATACAAAGTCAGATTAATATGCAAAAGCATGAATGTGCTTGCTGTTGGTGTCATTTTTGTTTATTCCCATTTCTAATACAGGCAGATGCGAACATCAACAGTAGTCAAACACATTCAGATAAAACAAGAGACCCTGGATTTCTTGTAATTTATCATAAAAGCATATACAAACTGTAACTAAACCTTAAATATCCAAAACAATCAATATCAAAAGGTTCTACCTGAAGTACTTCTGTCAGAGCCAGAGCTGATTAATTCCAGAAAGAAGAGCCTATGATCTGGTTTCCTAAGGAGAAAAGTAGAAGAAACCAGATCCTTGGTGATTCTCTAAATGAATTCTTTGATGGAGGCCGAGCCAGTCAGATTTTCTGGCTGAAGAAGTTTCATTGAGAAAAGCTGCTTTGTTAAAGTGGAGAACTTTTGACAAAGTGCTGTAGATTCCAACGAAGGCTCGGAGGAAACCTTTGATCCCTTGTAGGTCTTTTTGTAGAGGTGAAGAAATGTGATGCAGCAGCGGTGTAGCTGGCTGCGAGGTTTGGACCCTGTCTTCCCTGTCTCAGGTATGTAACTATGGGCAATATATTCACTTTTCTGCTTCAGATAAACTCACAGGTACTAGCAAAGATGTTGACAAGAACATAATTTTCATTGAGAAGCTATAGGGTTGGGAAACCATGTAGGAAAAAAAAAAATTCCTTCTATTAATTTAAACAAACAAACAAACAATCCTCTCTTAATCCTGTGAGGTATATACCCTGCTTTTCAACTACCTGTAGTAAGTCCAAAGGGCCTGTTCTGTAGAGGCCTTCCTTTATCACAAAACCTGTAGGTCCAAGACAAAGCTAGAAAAGAATCCTACAATTAATCCTGCTATTTCCATAGGTTTTCCTTTTTTTACCCCAACTTGTAACAAAATCCTCATAAAAGACAAAATGAACCATCTCAGAAACAACCTGTTTGAAGAGGTACCAGTCTTCAGATTTCAACCTGGAGATAGCTCAAGTCTAACTCACCAAGGAGATATTAGGTCACGCATGTGGAATACACCCCCAAACTAATCCGCTCAGAAGCTGAGAATCCACATACCAACAAAAATTTAATTGAAAAAAAATATTCCATAGATTTTTCACAAAATGTGCAATCTGTGAAAAAAGGAAAGTTGGTGTCTGGTGAGAAACTATTTAATTGGTAAATTCCTGTATGACTTTAATTCTTCTGTATGCTTGCAGATATGTATGAGCTTCTTCTTAATTTGGAGAGAATCTCTGAAGTAGTTTCATAACCCGTATAAAAAAATGGATGCTCTGAATAGTTTGAGGTTTACCTATGATGTCTGTAGGTGATCAGATTGCTAGTTCAGCCTTTCAAACCCCACATAAAGACATGGTAGAAAATCCATTTTAAACATATTTAGCAACAGAAGAAAAAGGAATAAAATAGAACATTCCAGAGAACATTGAAACTGTTACTGGTATTTTACTTGTAATGACAGCTTTCCCACACTTTATACAAAGCATAGAGTGCCTGTTAGGCCAA
This sequence comes from Burhinus oedicnemus, assembly GCA_008921705.1. Taxonomy (NCBI): domain Eukaryota; kingdom Metazoa; phylum Chordata; class Aves; order Charadriiformes; family Burhinidae; genus Burhinus; species Burhinus oedicnemus. The sequence goes on from VFFE01007836.1 coordinate 2,497,918, forward strand.
AATGTGGTGGATAATCTTTGTAGAAGAAGGGTGAAATTTAAATCCAAACTCTGAGACTGTATAGTGTAATGAGCAATAGACAGGCTATGCATTTAATTCCATTAAGTGAAATGTATTTCATTAACAAAAGTGTTAGTAGAATTAAAACCTCACACTAAAGGAATGTGAAAATCATCAGTGGCAGCTAAAAAGCTGCTACAAGATGGCACATATTGCAGAACAACTGAGACTGATGTGGGATTAAATACATATGAAATGAATAAAAAAAAACCCTGACAAAATTGTAGCAAAATTTGAATGCTAATTTATGGCACCTACTGAAAGAAGCAGGACAGCAGATCATCTGCATATAAATGGCCTCAACACATTTCTCGGTGCCAGTCTGTTACCCTGCTCAAAATGAAACAAAACACATTTTTTAACCAGACTAAGGCAAGAAATGATCAAACAGGAGATTCATTTAGTTTCATTAGTTAAAGTACAGGAATAATAGTATTAACAGTTTTTTTAATATAGTCTAGTAAAATTAAGAAATGGTTCAAAAGGGTGTATGGAAGTGAGAAGGCAAGAAAAGAAAGGGAAAGCAGAAGAAATAAAATAAAATAACACAATATACCTCCATATTAAAGAGAGAATGCCTTCACGTAGATACCATGTTATGCATAATTATTCTAACTGACCTTCTGAATTTATAATGAGAAACAGTTTTATATCTTGTGAGGCTCTGAACATCAAAAAGGACTCTGAGGAACACCACATAGGGAAACAAAAACTACCATAAATACTGTGTGACAGAATAAGATAGAATACCATAGACTTCCAAATATCAGTATGTAACAACTCCACTCATAAACATCATAATTACAGAGGCAAACAAGGCAACATGGGAAGGTTTATTCTATTAATAGTTGCATTTTTATTCACATTCCAATAAATTTTTTTAAAGAAAATTGAAAACAAATATTACAAAATCTATGGAAACTAAACATGCACTTTTTTTGGAATCGTTTGAAAGAAAAATAGTTTTAGATTTTGATTTTCTTTTCATAAAATTATTCTGTCTTTATTATCTACCTCAGAGGGCCAGCTATTCCTTGCTACAATTATGTTAAATTTCCAAAGTGCCTGAATTTTTGCTCTTTTAAGTGTGTAAGTGAAAACTTGTATGTATATAAATGAGTTCAGCATGAAAGAATTAAAAAACCAGCATGTGCACTGATGAATGATAAACAAAAAATCTAAGACATTTGATTTGTTTAATGTGGGATTCTGTTTTACCAAGATTAGCACAGATTTCAGAAGTGTTATCTACTAGTATTCAAGATTATGTATCAGAATTCACAGTGAGTTCTTTAAAATTGTAGTCATCACATCTGATTATATGGCTTGATATTACAGTATGACATTCGGTACAGCTTTATCGCATCTTTTTTTTGAGTGACCGACTGAAACAAATCACATCTGCTAAACTCCATGAAAGAAAGGGATTTGTGAGTATTCATGTAAGTGTAGCTGTATTTTCAAAGCTACTTGGGGCTTCTTCCACTTGTGTTTTATGAATATAATGTCATCAAACAAGACAAAAGAGTCAGTCTATTGTCATTATAAAAGATCAAGTGTCTCTTCTCTCTGTAAATACAGTATTAGCATTTCTGCTTTTTAATTGCTGGAATGGCTCAAAGGGCGAGCTGGAAATCTTTTGAGTGGCAGTGAAATCTAAATCGTCCTCCCTGGGTCTTTGCCTCCTTACCCGCATCAGAGCTTCCCCCACATGTGCCCCCGTAAGCCCTTTTAACTCTCCTCCCTGCTCCAACTTCTGCACCTCGCACCATCTCCCCGGAGCACCAGGTCCTCTCGCAGAGGCTGCTCACTGCCCTTTCTGGATCTGCAGCTGAGGACTGTGTAACGACTTCACCGTTTTCTGACCTCTGTCTTTGCAATTGAAAAAAGAGGTCTGGTAATGTGACAGATAGGTGTTTTCAGTGACTGATTCACTGGGAGACTTTTGGTATTTTCCTGGCAGTATTTCACATTGATTCTTTTCCTCTTTGGTCCCCCCCAGCAGACTCTGTTGGTTTTGGTCCATGCAGTGCAAGAGATGATTAGTCAAGTGAATGCAGTAATGTTTGTACCAAACATTGTACAACAATCTCCTCTCTTCTCCTCAATTACCAGTGCAATATTTTAATATATGAAATGTTCATTTTGCAAGTACCATTTTGAGATTTGCTATTAAATTTCAGGAACAATATCATAATCAAGTATATTAAATAACACTCAACTGAGAACGTTCCCATTTCATACCTTGATTCCTGAAAGGTTTGGGCTATTCTTTAGTTTCCTACTTTCTATTTCTAGTAATTTCAGGGTAACTGTACACAGTACATAAAATTAAACACATTAGATTTATTTCATGGGATTAAGGCCAAAGATCTGAATAAAGAAATATATTTTTGAAGACTAGGAATTTTAAGTTGCTTGCTAATTCTGGAGTGTATTCATAAAACCTGGCATTAAATAATTTAAATTCAAAACCAGGAGCTTCGTCTTTCTAACTATCTCAGTTTTGAAAAGGGAGGGAAAGGAAGAGCCATTCCTTCAAAGAGCAATCCAGGTCACCTAAGGTAGGCAGGGCCCTCAACCCCTCATTTTACCTTTAAACTGAGGTTCCACCTGTTAAGCAGCAACAGCAAGTTCTCAGAGGAGATGGATTAATAAATGAATCTGTGGTCCTTTATTCCAGGTGGGTATCGGGACCAGTGCTGGGATTCCAGTGTCAAAGATAAGCACATTTATTTTGAGAGCCTTTTCACAAGTAGCTAATGGATGTTGATACCCATTTACCGTTACAATTAGTGGCAATTTGGTGTCTACACTGACATTGTTTTGAGAATTTCATCCCAGGAGCTTTGAATGGAAAATCTAGCTACTTTGTTTTTTTTGACCAGGGATTCCTGTTTCCTAAATTGTTTTTATTACTTCCTCTCAATTCTTGTTTTAGCAATCCAAATCTCTTTTACCTTTTGGAAGAGAATAAAAACAGTTTAGGCAGCCATGAGTTTTAGCACCTGGATGAATTAAATCTTTCAGTTCTCTGTCTGCCTTCAGGAAGCTCTTTTTCATTAAAAGTGATTTGCATACTACAAAACTGTGTTCCCTATAAGTCTCGAAGCTGATTTGAAACAGAGGGCTGAGGGGCAAAAATCAACGAAATTGCTAAAGAAGAGCTAATAAGGTCAAACAAATCAGTAAATCGGTTTTTAAAGAAATCTTTCTGGGTTAGTTTTCTGTTTGCTCAGGAATTCAGGCAATCCCATTCTTCATGCAAGTCTTACTTTTTAATTCATCACATTTATTTTTGCAGAGAAGCAATACTGAAGATTGAATTTAAGCAACCACTTTAGCCTTTTCCACAGGGTTATGTAATGCAAAGAAATTACTCCATGAAGAGTAAAGCTTATCCACCTTTTTGTTACTGTGTCACTCTCTCATGACTCTTTGTTGTATGCTTTGTCCTGTTATTAATATTCATGGCTTTATTACAGTACCAGCACTTTGTTCAGCAGATCTGATTTATGCAGACATCTCATCCCCTTGCAAAACCCTGGGAAGGAGCGAGCAGGATGATTTTCATTCCTTCTCATCTAGAATGCTTAGATATATTTATCAGTGCAAATATAATTTGGATTATTTTGGGTTGGACTGTCAAAGGTGCTGTCTCTTATGACGGTAGTGAGTAGCTGGAAGGAGCTGAGGGCAGGTTCAGTCGTGTCACGTCTAGGCACTGTTTCAAGCTACAGAGAGCGAGCGTGGGCTGCCGAGCAGAGCTCTCTCCTCTGCCGGTCCTGGCTCAGGCTGAAATAACTCAGCTCCCCTTCTTTCCCTTATCGATAGCTGTAAGCAAGTCTGTGCTACTTTATGGGTTTAACTCCAAAACTCACCATGTGGGAATAATACTAATTTATAAAGTCCTATTGGATGTACCTGGCAAGTTTTTAAAAATTTGCTCTCGGGGGAAAAGCAGCTGTGAACATTGACTGATGTGGGATGGCTGGGAAAGGAGAGGAACATTTCAATTCATGGAGAGGGGAAACAAGTTTATTGCTAGCATTTCCCTTTATGATGACAGGGACTACTTCAAGCTGATGACAGTTAGAGGCAGCTGGGTTCCACTTTTGCAAAAAGAAAGCGTTGCGGGGAATATAAATATCGCCTGCCCCAAAACAAACACTGAGAGACAGAGGCACGCACGTGCACTCCGCACACATTCAGCCTTTGTGTGTAGCATAAGCCTATGTCTCACCCCCCAAAACACCTCTAAAGCCCATTTTGTGTTTAGTGGGCACGTCGGCATGACCAAAAATTGTTACGTGTGCATGGGGGAGAAGGGAGAGGAGAGAAAAAGGGTATCAAAAAACCAAAAAATGAGCCAAACACAACTTTTCACAGATCTGTCCAGAAACACTAAGGCTGGCTCTGGCAGTTGGCTAAACTCAATATTTGTACTATTCAAAGTATTTCCTAGGGTAATTATGGAGAAATACAAGGAAATACTGTATTTAGAGCCAGATATGCTAGGAGGTAATGAGTGCTTCCTTTGAAGCTGGTTTGAGTTTAGGGCACTCAGCACCTCGCAGGATCTGGTCTGTGCTGAGAGCTTATTCATCTTGAATCACACTGACATGACTATATATGACAGACGGGGAGACGGAAAGAAAAATCTATGTCGTACAGAGACAGCTCCATTGACTTCAATGGTATGTCACACATCTGAATCAGGCTGATTTTGTTCTTGTAGCTATAAAGGTAGACTGTATTTAAAGGAAACAGATTACTGAAAATCAAGTAGAAAAATATTTGTTATAATTAGGAAATATAATTATTCTTTTGCCAAAATTAGAAAGAAATTCAGTAATATTTTTTTTTTGCATTTGCTTCTACCAGAGCAAAATGAAATAAAAATAGTTTTTCTTGTAGTTTTTTATGATGAAAACCATTAAATGATTTTTTCATCCGACATTTAATGACAGTGAAGACCAAAATGGCTTGGAATTTTATTTATAGCAGGTTTCTGTCTTCTTTGCCACATAATTTGAGACTGATACAAACGTATCCATCTGTGTTCAGCAGCCCTGAAAACGGCATTAAGGCGAGGCAAATTCCCTCTCCTTCTCTTTCAGTAGAAGTATACTACATGGAGAAGAATTATGTAACTTACAATATGAACAAATGCTATTGGCTTTCTCCCATGCATACTGCAAATTGTTCTCGCAGAAATGTACTACATTTTAACATTTTTGCAAACTCAGTTACTCTTTTCTGGCCAGAATCTTGTACATCTCATTTGATGAGAAATACATTCAGTCTCATGAATATCATGTAAAATTCATTAACGTCTTTATGAAATTGCTGTCAGTGGTGTTAGAACCTGACACAAAGTGAATAACAGTAAATGGGAATCTTAAGAGCGTTTTTCATCAGGTTTTTGGTATTGTTATTAAAATGTATATTAACAATATAGTTAATAAAATATAACTTAAAATGCAATAATATCAGGAAGTGTATTGTTAGTATTATGTGTGTTTATATAAACACATTGTTTGGATAGGTATTGTAATACAAACATTATGTACATATATTCTCCATATAACACTGTTCTTTAGAATTTCTCAAACTTTAGAATTTCTCAAAAAAGTGGTTTTGACATCATTATTCCCATTCTACAGGTAGGGAAATTTGGTATTTAGAAAAGGCTTCATCTAGTATTCTCTGCACATCTCAAATTACTGTACTCCATGTAGGATTCTGGAAATGATTTAACATCGTAACGGAATTAAACAAATTTAAAACAAAACAAAAAAAATTGGTATCTGTTCCCATAATCTTATTAGGTAAGTGAATTGCAGAGAAAATTCAGCAGCAGGGTTGGGGACCTTTTATCTACATAATCCTCTTTACTTCAAGAAGCCCCTCACATTCTTGCAATTCTCAAAAGAAACATTTCATTGCTATCACTGGTCAAATACTTTCTTTTACAAAGATTTTGTTTTACAGCTCTCTGGCTACCTTACTGGTCTGAGTTCAGAGGGGTTGAAAACTCATCAATTAAATAATTTGAAACACTGAAATAATTTGAGAGTTCTTGATTTTAATGCACTCTTTTCCAGACGAGGAAATGAGTTGCTAAGTATACATTCTGCTGTGTCTAAGTCAGAACGTCAAAATATGTACATACTTAGGTAGGATTTGCTACGAACAGAAGTTGACTTAAGACATTACAAGCCAATATTAACTGTGAGAGGGCACTAGGAAGAATTGCCTACCCACTCACGGGGCCCAAAGCATCTGTTATCATGACCTATTCCTTAGCTCCCAATAGTGTGCCAGCACATAGCACCTTGTAGTGAATGTAGAGGTGCAGATGGCAACTCAGTGGTGGGCCATATCCCAGCTCTTACACTTGAATATCCAGTCTCCGATTATTGTCACAAATTCTCGCTGCACTGAAAGAAGGGTTAAATAAGAAGAGCATAAAAATTAAAAACAGTGAGTGGTTTCTTTCACTTTTCGTGCTTGCATTCTGAGGGCACAGCTAGTGTACTGGAGGTTACTCTTCTAGCTCTGAAGAACCCCTGTCCCATGTCAGCAGTGGTGAGCAGTACATGTTGAACACCGCAGCGCTGAACAACATTTATTTTTGATATACCACAGACTGAGAATTCCTTTTCAAAATACCTCCCTCCTGTATGAAAAAAGGCATTGGAAGCCTTCAAAATCAAGTATGTGTCATCTTAATCAGCCAAATCCCATCCCTTATCCCATCCAAAATTCAGTAATTCTGTAATTTTCCATGCCACCTTTTCATTGCTTTTTGTTTGGTTCTCTTCCCCACACCCTTTCGTCACTAAGTATTCCTAAATAACAAAACTTGGCAATTTTCTGTCTGTCTTCATTACTGCCAATACAGGCTGCTTCTCCAAGGGTCCACAGACAATTGCGTCAACTTTGAAAAGAGCTTATTCCTCCCTGAGTGTGCAATGAATTACTCCATAACCCTAGACTGTTCCTGGATGTCCAAGGTGCTAGGGACTGTACAAGGAGAGAAAACTGCTTGAGAATCAAAGGTCCAGAGACCTGGCAGTGTCTGAATGAAATCCTCCTTGCATTACAAGCATTTCTCCAGTCCACAAACACCCTTTTGGACTGTTGTGAAGAGCCCTGGCGTTGGCTTTCATGTCAGTCCTGCCCTTCTTGCCCCAGCCACATCCTTGTAGCCCAGGTCTGTGACTAGGATGGGATTTTGTTTTATCTTTTCTGATTTTGTACCCTGGTTCCTGGGGTAGAAACTAAAGATGTCATAACCACTATTAGTTAATTTAATTTTATTTTATTTAATTTTATCTTTTGGTTTAATTCGCCCCATTTTCCAATTCCTTTTCCCAAAGAAAACAAGTTGTTGTTAAAGGTCATCCACTAAAATAGATATATCTCCCTCCACCAGTAAACGTGAGATTCGAATGTATTTTGTGAGTCTACCCTGACAGCTGAAGGTGGAACAGTCACTTGGTGTGACCCTCTTTTCTTTAAAAAAGGAAAAAAAATGTAGTAAGCTTTTGTATTAATATACCCTCATGGATAATGCATGAATACGATCACAAGCTCGGATACAGATGTCTACTATGTTGTGAAATGGAAGACTGTATTGCATTGTGCTCGTTAGGACAGGCTCATCCTAAAGAGCGTTTGACATTGCAAGCCAGTTCAGTCTCCAGCTCTACCAGGTGAGAACAATAAACTTGCAGTGTCTAGGTCTCGACTCGCAGCAAGCCCTCTCCTCCTGCTGCACAGCGACAGACTGACCATTCTTAATGACGGAGTTACAGTGGTAGATCTGGTTGCGGGATTTCAGTGATAGTTATACCAATATAACTACCAATGGAAACTGTCACCTTATCCAATGGAAACCATTATTTTGCAGCAAGGGTGGAATCGGCTCCAGTTGATATAAGCAAAAAAGGTGCTATTCTGGCAGAAAAAAAAATTATTAGGGAATAATATCTGTTGAACACTGGTTTAAATGCATGCTTTCACTCTGTGGACTGATGCAACTTTCTTGTGTAAACATGTTCAGGATGACAATACTGTGACTATAACTAATGGGGACTGTTACTATAACCAACGGGGAAAGTACTACCTTCCCACCACATGTATGAGCAACTTGAAGTGATGTTCAGGATGCTGTTTATACAGAGGGATGTGCAAAAAGTACTTGGAAAATACATAACTTAATGTGAGAACCTTTTAGGCATGCAAATACCAGTGGAAGTTAGGAAACAGAAGCAGAGGGTCGTGGGCTCTGTTTAATGTACATTATAAAAAAATTTCAATGATAGATGTTAGGTAGTCTGACCTAATAAACTGATTTCTTGTTTACTTGTGGGGAATACAACCAAGATTGGAATTGAGTTGAAATCTTTCCACTGTCTTATGTCCTCTTCTGAAAGTCAGTTTAAGAAAAATTTATTACAATACCAAAGCTAAAACAAGAGTAATAGATTTAATGGCTTTCTAACTGCAATGGAGTAGAAAGCCTAACTCATTGTTACTATATCCAAAACATTTTAAAAGTACAAGCAAGGAATGCATCTCTATCATCTGAGTTTAATACAAAATCATGTTCCTCTCCTGTCACACACAGAATTTGTTATAGATTTTATCTGCAATAAAAGCTATGTCAGTAGTGCCACATAATACATTTGTAAAGGTTAGAGATATTTTAACCCACATCTGTGACCAGAATTTTAATGACAAGCATATCCTCTGAAGCAGTACTAAGAAGGAAAACTCTTCTGTAGATATTAATGCAAATCATGTAGAACAATGCCTACACAACATTGCAATAGGGTCATTGTAAATCATGTCCTTGAAATTACAAATATGTGACATAAGTAAAAATATATTATTACAAATTCTGTCAATCTCCTGTCCTTGTCAGGGGTTTCTGCTTTTGCAATCCAGAGAGATTAAACCATTTTATTGCTTAAACTGTCACGAAGACCTGCAAAACAGAACAGCAGAATTACTTTAATGACTTTCTTTTTGAAATATGCATTCTTACAAACCATGCATAATGAACAGTGAATTCACAGATGTATTGCTCCTGTCCATTTGTATTTCGTTTCTGAAATATTTATTTATTTCTACCTTGAACTTCGTTAATTAGGGGGAAAAATTAGGGAAACAAACACCCCATCAACAGCAGTTTCGTTCACATCCAAGGGCCTGAAGGATCAAGTTTTGTGTTTGAAACTGGAAAGAGTTTAACACGGGAAATTAAAATCTTGATAAAGTGGCACTTCCTCTTTAATTAGCCCTTCTATTGGTAAAAGTTTTCTGTGGCACTACAATGTCTGGTTTAATTGTCCTTCATTCTTTCAGTTGGTTTGAGAAGATGAAATTTCTGCAACATGCGGCTCAGCAATGTCTTCTTAGGAAAAACACCACCATAGCTTAAATGAATGGGAGGTCTGTCATATGGGTTCCACTAAGAAAATGGAATTGATGATTTGAACTTGTTTTACTTAGGTAGAGCAAGACATGCAAGTAGGACTGCTTCCCTGCTTGAAAAAAAGATACACAACCAAAATAAACTCTTGGGTTATAGGTCTCTGACCATAACTACTCATACTACTTAAGGCTTACTTTGGCATCTGATCATCTTTATTGGAACTGCAAGACTCATTTCGGGCAAATGATAATTTAATTAGTGGGTTCCATACAAAGTTTCAACTTTTACCTTTTCCCCTTAAAACAACAAGTTTCTAGAAAGCATTCGCAAAAGTCTTGTTTTGATTAACCTTTTATCTTCCAGCCTTAGATCAGTATCAGGACTTTTTTTTTTTCTCTTTTCATTCATAATCCATTTTTGAAAATATTGTTGATGTCTGCAGCATTACTGAACCTCCATGTTACATTTTGTAATTATCCATAAGATTTGTTTAGCATAAAGCAAAACTGTTTGCTTTTAGGGGACATCTGCTATAAATAAAATGATACCGTAAAATTTCCAAGACAGCCTTCATGTATCTGGTTGTTACAGAGGTAAAAAGTCTTGGCTTCCCAGAGCAGGTTCCTTTTTGGCCTCTTGCCAGGGAGGTCAACAGCATTTACTTTCGTGCTTTTTCTGGGTACCCTCCCCTACTTTAATGAAATTAGCATGTAATGCTTTCGACGCCTGCACATATCAGCTTTCACTCTTTGGGCAAACATGTGAACATCATTAAAACATAGTTTCTCCTTCTCTTTTCAAAAATATTTCCTTAACAAACTTTATGAAATTCAAACTCAGGGAGTTCATTCCGATGCTGTCTTTAATAAAGTGGCATCTGCTCATGCTGGTAAATGTAAGCATCTGTTACCATTTCTGGTAGGATCCCTTATCTTCATGAGCAGGGAGATCTCAACATGGACATAACATTTACTATGAAGGTGCCATCTCTGGAGCCCAATTAGGTATTTATTTTATTCTTAGGAACATTGTTCAAATCTGTTCATCCTTTGCTTTGCAAAGTAAAAGAAAAGAAAGGAATTTTTAATTATGTTGTTGCTGCCACTTACTTTTAATATTAAATGCTACACTGCACCATAAGTAAGGCCATGCATAGCACTTGTCTCTTGAGAAGATTCACAGCATAGCTGGGGAGTGGGGTTGCCATTGATCTCTTTTTAAAGCATGCTCTTCTCTGTAGTGGTTTGCTCTATAAGCTTGTTAAGAGAGGAATGAATTAGGAGTGAGCTGATGACTTGCTTACCTCAGAGAGGCAAGAATTATGTTCTTGCATTCTTTGAAAAGTTCATGGGCAACATCTACTCAGGTTCTATGTGTGCCTTTTCTTCATGAGGGTCTCAAATATCTGAACTGTGGTAGGCCTTGGCATTTTTATAGTGTATTTACCTTCCGGTGTGTAAAGAGCAAAGGTGCTTTTCAAGTTGAGCAGGATATGAAGGCTCCTTCTCTGGCAAGATAACCTCAAATGGTTTTGCAGCTGGCTAAGACTGAAGTAAGTGCTTTTGATGAATGAGTCAAAATGGCATGTTTGGGGATGAAATAAGGTGCTAGTCACAGGTTTTTGAAACAGCAGTCGTGCCAAGTGCTTGAAATATAGCTTTTCCTACTAAATTTCTGTAGGGTGAGATAGTTGCACTTCTGACTTGTTGCTTTTGCTATCAAAATCCCTTATTGCTATTAGATAATGACATGAAAGTAGGTTAGAAACTGTACCAGCAACCCAAGCTGTGAACAGTCATGAATCAATTCTCACCCCAAAATGAGTGCAAGAGCATTTCTTTTTTAGAGTGAAATTTGGGATTCTTATATAGGCACATGACCACTACAGCAGGGATGATAAGGAAAACACCAAATATGCTGGGACTTGTGGAATCTCAGTGAGAGGTGATAACACAGAAATAATAGCGTTCCATGTGGGACTCTCTTGCCTTTGTCACTGGAGAAGTATCTCATGCTAGCAATGAACAGGCAACATGTCTTTACCCTGTTTTACCTTTTTGTTCTATGGTACCTCATTTGTATTTTGCTACAAAAGGAGTTGTAAAACTGCATTTTGCAGTTTTTTGTATAGCATACAGGAAGATGCATGTTTAATAGTACCTCCCTAATGAGAGTTTACTCTTTGGGCATCTCTGATATCTGTTTTGTAAGGTACAGCTGTCCAGGACACTTGGGGAGAAACAGATAAGATAAAATGAATATGGTTTAATTAGGCTGCAACTTTATTTACTTATCTCATTTTGGAACTACTGATAAAGGAATGCAAATGCTAATACTTTATTTAATTATTTTCATTAGTTAAAGCCTGTTAAGTGTCCTCTGTTCTTCCACAACGGTTTCCTGAAAGGGAGGAATTGGGAGGCATGGAGAAATAGAGGAAATTCTAGAGAATTTGGGAATTCCAAAATGCTTGAACCACACTAAGAAGTAAGTGTGGTAAGAGATGGGAGAGGCTGAAGGACAAGGACAGCTGCTTACTTTCCATAGGAGATAAAACCTATTTTCAGTCTGTGAGAAACATGTATTTCGCGTTGTATATCAAGTCCTAAAATGTCTGTACATTTTTATTTTCCTTTTAATTTTTCTTCAGAGGAAATTTGCTTCAGATTTATTCTTTTCTAGTAATAAGATGCTTTTCAATGAAATATTCTAATTTAATGCTTTTTTGTTCAAATATGTTTTTAAGCATATTCTTTTCAGCCTGAACTATAGACAAAACTGAAGAAACACCTTTTGTTTTAGATGATAGAATGATACCAGTTTTGAGACACCGGCAAATTCTTAATTGTGCAAATTTATGGCCTGATCTTCAAAGGACTGATTACTTCCTCATGTACTCAATGTTCAAATTATTCACATACTTGTACGCATTTTCTTAGAATACAGGCTTTCTAACACACATAGGTCTTCATGAGGCAGTCTCTAACCAAACCTCAATAAAATATAAGGGTCACAATAAAAGTTTTAGATGGATTCCTTTTAGAAAACTGCTTAGGCCTTATGATTATCATCTAATATAGACAATATTTGTGAGCCATTTATTAGGAAAAAAAAAAGAAGAAATATAAAGACAATGGAGAAGCAATTTTTAACTAGATGCTGCAAGTAATCTATTTCTCAACCAACCCAGACCTTGAAAATCTTGAATCTTTACCACCGTGCAGATCAGCAGAACTTTTAACAGTAGTAAGGTTAGTAAGAATAATGATCTGAATATTTAAAGGCACAACTGAGAATTAAAAATAAACAACATTTCTAGTGGCTGACAGTGACTATCCAGCATGCAGTAGCCCACCTGTACTTACATGTTTATAAAATATTACTGTCCTTATTTTTTAAATATATATTTCTCCTTTCTTTTTTTGTACCTTTTTTATATCTGTGTCTTTTCCTATATCTAAAATTCTAGAATATATTTTACATACAAAGTAGATGATCAGAGGGTTAGAGCACCTCTCCTATGAAGACAGGCTGAGAGAGTTGGGGTTGTTCAGCCTGGAGAAGAGAAGGCTCCGGGGAGACCTTATAGCAGCCTTCCAGGATCTGAAAGGAGCCTACAAGACAGCTGGAGAGGGACTTTTTACAAGGGCATGTATTGATAGGATGAGGGATAATGGCTTCAAACTGGAAGAGGATAGGCTTAGGTTAGATCTCAGGAGGAAATTTTTCACTATGAGGATGGTCAGGCACTGGAACAGGTTGCTCAGGGAAGCTCTGGAGGTCTCATCCCTGGAAGTGTTCAAGATCAGGCTGGATGGGGCTTTGAGCAACCAGGTCTGGTGGGAGGTGTCCTTGCCCATGGCAAGGGAGTTTGGAACTAGATGATCTTTAATGTCCCTTCCAACCTAAACCGCTCTATGATTCTACCGTGCACTCAGTCATCCCTTCTAGCAACAAATGGGGACAGTCTTAGAAAGAGAGATCACTAGACTTCTAGAGGGTTCCCCTTTGCAGGATACGTTACACCTTAGTCACTGTATTGTTGGTGTAGGCTGCAGCTGTGGTACAGATGGTGAGGACAACTTCAAGACTTAGCTCATAGGCATAGATATAAGGAGGCAGATGATGAAACACCGTACATAATGACTTGGTGAATACAGCTGATTGACTGGTTATTGGTATGTTACATATGCATTGACACTTGTTCACCCACTATCAGACTCAGAGTACAAGACTTGAACGGTCTATAGTCTGGGCAATGTTAACATAAACAAAACTTTTATAGCAATTACTTTCATGTAACTTGTGCTCTACATATTTGAGAAGTGTTTTGAGGAGGTTTTTTTATTTTTAATGTATTGGTACTTAACCTTTTTGTCTCCCTCATCTGTAATACAGCTCTAATTATAGTAGTTAAAGGTGAAGAAACAATTAGAAATGTGAAAAATGCATCCAACTTAATTTTACATAAATCTAAGTCACAAACTTAGGCCAGTAATAGAAAGGGATTTTTTTTCCCTATGGGAAAAGTAAAAAAAAAAAGTTATTTTTGGCTCCAGAGTGATATACAATACTCCAGTCTGGCTCAATGGTTTACAGATAGACAACCTTAAGCTGGTCAAGAACTGAAAAATGATTTGAAATAAATAGTTTTGCTTTCCAGTTTAATTTCTTTCTTGCAAAGGATCTGTCCTTCCAAAAGAGTGGTCCCCGGCTGATACAGAAACGGAACATGGAGTGTATGAAATACAACAAACAGCCTGACTAAAAAAACCCAACCATATTAGCTGGCAACTCTATACATAAATAATAAGTTTGAAAATCATGTTTTTAATAAGACAGGGTGTTTTGTTGATCCCTGCAGTAGGAACATTGTAATAATTCATGCACAAGCTGACTAGGGAGAGACTGCCAGACTCCAGGACAAAGTCATGAGGAAAGTCCCAGCAGCAAGGAAGGTGGAGGGTTAGTACATTAAGCAAAAACTTTGGGAGATCTGGGACATCAAAAGCACGTTGTTTAGAAATAGATCCAAGAAGCTTAAGGCACAAGTAGACATCCTTCCCGCATCCAGCTACGACTACAGCCTTGCAGCTGCAGCTCAGGTAATGGGACGGATCGTGTTATTGCTCCTTTATTTTCAGCCAAAGTTAACTGAGCTCATGCAGTTTTCAGCTAAGGTTGCAGCAGCCAAAGATTCAGTGATTTTGGATGAAGTGGAGTACTTACGTAGTCCCTGTTTTAAGGGAAGCAGAGTGAGCTTCCAGCTGGCTGAAAACAGAGTCTGGGGGCTGGAGCACTTTGATGTTCCAACCAGTTGCAAAGCGAATGTCATATATGCCTTACACACTGAAAGTGAGACTTAGATAAGGTTGAGGGTCCAATAATGCTTAAAAGTCCTTCTGATCTGTGGCCTGATAAGCCAAAAACACCCACTTTTTTTCTTTTTTTGTCCTACCTGGGACATCTTTACGCACATACAGAAGTGCATTGTGCACATGCTTTAGACAGTTATGGCACCATCAGAAACCAAAAGCAAGGTGAGGAAGTGCTTAAGTTCCTGAGCAATGTTCATTTCCTCATTCAGGAGGTTTACAAGCCATAAGCACCACAATGAACGAGGCACCAGATTGTCTGGAATTAATATACATCTCCTATCTTGATAACACTATGTCATAACAAATAACGCAAACAGCAAATAAAGCAAGAGTAGCTTCACCAGCAGGAAAAATAAAAGAGAGAGCACGGCTTTTAATTTTAGCAGGGCGTTCAACTGTGAAAAGGGGGAAGCGTTCTAGGTTGTACTCCCAGCATTTTATTTCAGAGGGGTTTTTTAGTCAATAATTGTTTAATACGAAATGTATTCAACAAGTCCTCCAGCATCTCTTTAAAAAGAAAAAGTCATGCACAGTTCATTCAAGGAATACAAATAAATGCTTATGCCTGGGAGTTGTTTCGCTCTTACCTTGAATTTGAAGGGTTGGATTACAGACTTCTTTACTTAGTATTTCCTAAGGTATTCCCCATCTATATACTGGGGACCTGATGAATGTTTCCTCTGGCATTTCTTCTAGTGAACTACGAGCACCTCCTGATCTGAAACAATGCGGTGTGACTGTGTTTGTGTCATGCCAAGCCTGAACTAATTAGACACATTTCCCAGTTATTCCCAGTTATACATAGAGATTTTGCTAAACCTCTACCCCTCACAAAGCGGGCTTTTTGGCTAGGTGTGGCTGGGGAAGCCCAAGTTTTTTCTCAATGTCTAGTGTAAGCTTACTCGTCTTGGCTTAGCTCAAGGCAGCTCTCTTGGTTTAAGTTACCCAACTAATTCCACCTGAATATTGTAGTGAAAAGCCAAACACAAATCTTGTACTGAGATCTTATTCTAATGCCAGACACATGGCTGTTAAATTTGGAAGTCTTCTAGACCTTAGAGAGGCAACAAATCTTTGCAGAATATGACCTTAGGTCTACTGGAGTCCAAGTTTCCCCTCTGCAAAATGAAATAATAGGTTTTTTCCTACCTCACTGATTCTGGTATTAAAGTCCACCCTTAATGAATGAAATCTTGGCTCTGTCAGAGTCAGTGTCAAAACTCACATTGACTCTGATATGGCCAGATTTTATCTAATATTTAGGATGCCCTTACTGCTGCCCTGTGCGAACTGTGACAAACTCCGAGTGTTCTGCACGCCCTGTAAAATATAACTCCGTGCAGTCATCCGATGACTCCCTCTGTGTCACTTACTTTTGCCCCCTTCACTCCCCACATACAGACATATAATGTGTCTATAATTTTCTTGATGATTTTCATCCCTTGTTTTAATATTGCAACCATATTTACTGGCTTCCTGCCTGGTCTCTTGGATTCATCTGACAGTGTGTGCTTTCATTTGTTATTCAACTATTTTACTATCCTCGATGATTTTGTTTCATATCCCTTCCTATATTCTTTAAAACTTCACCCTTGACCTCTCTCTTCCTTTGGCAGACCTAAAAAACAAAAACTTCTTGGATTAATGTGGTTTGCATTTCCAGCTGTAGTGTGTCTCATTTGAAAGTTTTTCTTTGCATTTGCAATATCTTTATCTGCTCTGAAGCATAATAGAGTTTCAATTTATATACTGCTTTTAACATCAAGCAGTCAGTTCAAAGTCCTTTATAAAATGGGGAAAAAGGAAGCTAAACCTGAATAGTCGGTGCAAATAGAAAAGTTTTCAAGCTAGATTTAAATTGAGATAGTGTAAGGACGTTCTACATATTATCACGTTTCTTTCTTTACTTCCAGTGCTCCCTACTTGCTTATTTTCTATTAAACATTATACTAAGTGATCTTTCCATTCTTCTGCATCTTTTTTTATTGCTAATTGCTGTACATACTTCAGGGATTTTTTTTTCTTATAGGCTTTCATGCATACATTTTTGAGTCTTTTGTTATGACTTCATCGTTATTTTTAGACATGGGCCAAAATGAAACTTCATCAGATGGTTGCCTGGACATTCAAGTTTAGCATCACATGTAAGTCTCCCAGGCAGCTTCATTCTCTGGCAGAAATTCAGCCACTATTCACTCTCAGGAATGTTAATTTACCACAAATTGTACCTCATTTCTTGAAAGTGGTTTGCCTGTAATAGACAGTCCCTGGAGAATTAGAAGAGACCTTTCTTTTTCTTGTTTCTTTCTTTTTTTTTTAACTGAGGTTATCAGACACAACCAGGATTTGCAGTTCTGGCTTGAAGCTACTAGAATAATGCAAACTCAGTCTGATTTGTCTAATGTCATGATGAGAGGCGTTATTAAAGCTTGACATGGACAAGGGGTTGTAGAAAACACTTTGATTCTGTAACCCAGAGACTTTCATAGATGTGCTGTGTCACTGTAAGACTCTCTCTTTTCTTGTGATTATCTCTCTGTAATGTAACATTATTGGACTGGAACTCTCAGTGACTAATTTCCCAGAGTATTACATCATTCTACTATAAGGAAACCTCCTTACTGTCATTCCTAGATCAGGATTATGCAGAAAGGCTAATGAATACTCAGGGATTAATCATTACCATAACTGCTGATCCATCTCTGGGAACGGAAGAAGTGGGAAAACATCCACCATTTATCATTCTAGGGGGATTCACGAGGCAAATCTTTACTCAAAATAAAGTACAAATTAAAAAAACTAAGAGTTGGTAACAACACCAAGTTATTATTTCTTTTTGAAAAAACTAACTCTCAAGTTCCCAGCCACTCGTTTGCCTTTGGTAAGATACAGTGACCAGTACGCGTGCACTGAGGAACACGATAGTGACAGCTCTGGGCTGTGCCTCATCCTCTCTTTAGGAACTGCTTGCCAGTCTTCCAACCTGAAGAATGCCATCACAGTAATGGTGAAATTGATAAAGGAAAATAAAAGATATTTAAACTAAAGCACAGAGGTGTTTATTCTGCTGTTGTTCTGTGAATTGTTATTCTTTTACAGGAAGCAGGATGCATCTCCCCAGTGCCTATTCAGAGATATCTGCTTGTCCCAGATTTGCAATTCACCATTCAAAGGAGTTTACCTCCTACTTCAGTGCAAACTTCTGAGGTATAAACCGGAAAATTTTTCTTTTAATGTACATCAAAAAATTACCTTACGACTTTACTGCTTGGTTCCATTTGTCTGTGACTGAACAGTTATTGCAATCACCTCACTTTACTTTTACATCATACTTTGCAATGAATGGATAGCATTACTAGATTCTATTTCTCTCAAAATCATTCCTGAAAAGTTCTGTGATTACCTGTCTCCTCTTCTGAATATATCATTGGAAGACAGAGTAGAGGACAGAAATACTGATGGAAAGTAAATACAGTGAGAGGCACTTGTTGAATCGCTGATCTTGCTGTTAGTAACATCGATCAACACACATTTCCAAGAGCTCTGTAAGCCACAGCTTCACTCCCTTTCTCTTTAGTAGCCTGTCTCACTATGGTGTACTGTATGTCAAGCTATTTTACATGGAGTTCTTCATGGTTTTTGACTCTGTTTCCAACTAAAACTGCCTGTTCTGGCATAACACTTACAGTTCTTTCCAATCAAGTTATATTGATTTCAGGCTTTTTAAGTGCCGTAGCTCTACAACTCTCTTCTCTGCTGAGCGTGGTCTGATTCCCTCTTTAAACAGGCTGGCTCATTCCACTCCTCATCAAAGGAACTGTTCTTCCCAGCTCTTCTTTTCCTCCTGATAGAGTTGGCTCACACACCTCTTCCCTCTGCCAGCACTATTGGCCTACTTTGTTATGCTCTGATGGAGCCATCCTACCCTACTTGGCTGCAGTTGGCCTATTCCACTCAGCTCAGATTAAGCTCTCTAACTCTGGTCTTTTTTGCTCCGATACGGTCATTCTCCTGTAATCCTCTGTGCTTTTCTATAATCAGTCTGCTCTTCATTTGTAGAAAGCTGTCTTGATAATCAGATTCCCTCCATGTGGAATTTAATCCAGGTATTTGCTAATGACCAGTAAGACTGGTAGCCGCTTTTTCCTGGCATTTTTTTGATAGGAAAGCTATACTGTTTATCTTTCATATGTTCTGTAAAAAATATACACTTCCACGTTAATGTAAAATGATCTGTGTAAGAGCGTATTAGTACAAAGCAGTGAATAGTCCTTGTACATGTCTTGGGAACCAGACAGAAATGGACCCATGTGAATTCTAGTTAAAGGCTTATCATTACAGAAGAACATATTGCAGAAGCATAAAGGGATCCCATCGGTGTTATTAAAAACCACCTGACTAAATCCTTCATGGAGTGTATCAATATCAGTGCACCTGCCCTGGGGGCTGTGCAGAAAACTTTCCAACTTGTGTATAAACTTAGGTTAAGACCATGTCTAATCCCACAGTGCTTACAAGTTGCTAATTATTTGGACCCTGATTTGTATTAAATACAAAAGAATTTTAAATATCCCTTTGTATGTTGCTATTGACATGTCCTAGCCACAACTGTTCTAGCCATTTCTGACAATTTATTACCTGTCTGCTTGTGTGATGTAATCACTGCTTAAAATGTGGCAAGTTTTTTTTTTTCCCCAGTAGTTGCAATAATCCAGAAAAAATACCCAATAATTAAAAAAAAGTACAATTAATTCATGAAAGCCCTTTTTGAAAATTCTGGCCCGTATTAATCTGTCTTTGTCTATATATTCATGCCATCCTATTTCTTAATTCACCTATTCTGCATTATTAAAAAGTATAAATTCATTACTGTGAAAATTTATTTTGACTGAAGCATCACCAGTTTTAACCAACGTGCTTGTATGAATCAGAGCATGATAAAAAACATTTGACTTCACAAATCTTTTACTTCTGAATGACTGATGAAAAAAGAAAGGGTCTATAAAGCCCTGAATACCTTCTCAGTAAATGATGCAAAAAGTTCTATAAAAAATAATTGATAATTTTGAGATCAGTGAAAAAAATTATAAATCTGTCTCCTTTATGAAGTGTCTTGTGTGAAATATGAGATGGTTTAGGCTATAAAATATATGCTTACCAGCAGGAGACTCAGTCAACAGCTTTAAACAAGATATTTATGGATGAAAACAGAAGCCAATGTTATAGATAAGCAATTCAGAAATTGTATTTATTTTTGTTTTTATCCTCTTGCTCATTCTCACTTAAAATAAACTATTACAACATTATACACAGTTAATTACTTCTGCTGGAAACTAAAATATTTAGTTCCAGCACCTGTTCTCAATGGACTTGCAAGACCCTATTTAGAATTTGTGTATATGGTGTGTTGCACATCTTAAAACCATAAAGACCATGTCAGGGGCTCTAAGGAATAATAAAATATTAATTTGATGGCAAAAATTAAGTGGCTTAAAGAAAGAAGCTGTTGTTTATCCCATGAGTGGCTTTTAAGACATTGATGTCTGGTTTTGAATGTGTCTATTCTTAGCCAAATTAACCACACGTAATGAGACCTAAGTAACTAACTGCCTTCAATCAAGCAGCTCATTTATGGAAAACCACCAATTTTCTCTCTGTCAGGTCCTCAGTATGAGAAAGAACATTTCCTCTTTCTGGATTCTTCTGATTTTGGTAACAATATAAAAAGGACTGTTTCATCCCTGTGAACTTGCAGAAAAGGCATGTCCTTAAAGAAAAGACACTCTGTCTACACTTAAAGAAATACACGGAAAGAAGCACACAGAACGCGTGCATCTTATGTGTGATATCCTGCTTCACTGAGAAAACAGAAATAGCTAACTGACCATGAATAGGGAAACAAATAAATTAATTATATGCTTGTTAAAATAAATGAATGGTTCTGATGCTCCACTGCTTCAAGAGAATTAATTCAATTTACAGTGCCTAAGGATCCACCTGTAGTTTAGTAGTGGTTTATATTGTGTCATCACGTTTAAATAAGAAATCTGAGGATGTACTTTGCTTTCAATGACTGCCAGAGCTAGTCATTATAATATAGTCACAATACCAATTTACCCAAGAACTACTGCACTATAAACTGGTTTGTGATTACCAAAAAGCTACTGACTATAATTTCGAATAACATTTAAAAGTCATCACAAAATATGACAATTAATTTATTTTAGTATGAAATAAAAATTTAAAAGAAAAAAATTACTTCCAGAGCTATTTTTGTAGTGGATACAGGAATAATGGCAACTTCTCCTTTGGTTCTTTTGATGAATAACATTCAGAGTAAATCAGAGAAAATACGAAAATCTCTGAAAAGGAGATTTTTTCTAAGTATCTTTTGAATATCCATGGTTCCTGACCATACCCTGTCTTCTTCCTCCTTCTGTTGACGTATTCTTCAAAGCAAAGCAGAATGCTGAATACATCCAAAGGAAGCGCCAGAGAGTCTAAAGATCTTAAGCCACATAATGTGAAAGCATTGGCAAAAGGGCAGAAGGTGGGAGAAGAGCCAGTAGAGCAGGGAGAGACTGTGGCAGCTCAGAGGTGAGCAGAAAAGGGTCTATTTCACAGCTGAAAGAGGTACAAAGAGCAGGAGTCACTGAACTTAACCCAAGACTGTAATTCTTTTGAGATGTTCTGGTGAAATCATTCTTCTTATCCCTTGAAGTTAATGATCAGAAGGACAAAATGAAACTGTGACCCATGGTCCTTGAGGAAAATAAAAGAAAAAAAAGAAAAAAGGACGAACCTTTGCATTGTGCAGGTCCCAGAACTCTTTCAAGGACAGAACAGCTGGATGTATGTTTTGCTGACTCATGTCATTGGTATGTGTGCCTCAGCAAACTTCATCATTCCTGCAATTAGTATTACAATTATTTTTAGAGAGATGGTTGGCCTCTGAATGCAGATGTGCTACATACGGTTGGTTATGCGTACACGTCAACTATTTCAACAGAAATGAGGAGAAAAGTAGACAGGCTTGGATGTTTTGTTTGGCTTTTATGTTTTAGACACTTTGCTTTGGTGCTATGTGTCTGGTATTTGCTTTGTCACGTAATTACACTAGGTCTCGTTCTGTTTAGAAAATCGGGCTTATTTTCTTTTTCAGGAAAGACATGACAAGTGCTATTTTAATCTTTCCAAGCAGCTTCAATATTAAGCATTCCTATCACATATCAGTTTGGGGAGGAGAGGTTACAGCTTTGAGTTACTACATCTGGAATTTTGTCCACTCACAGGTAGACGTGACTGCCAGCAGCAAAAAAGGGAGAAGAATTTGGAACTGGATCTCAGTTAAGGTTATACAACTTCAACGGTGTCAGGCTCAAGGGAGGCATTCGGCGGTCTGTATCTGCTATGCAAACCACTGAACGTCTCCATCTGACAGCTTTTCAAAATAGCTGCGCTTGGCACCACTTCTTTGGGCACAATATGTCCTGGATAATTTGTTTAGTTTATATATTCAGCTGTGTACTAATTAACTCTTTGTCTTTTGGAGTTCTGATTTCCTGTTTGACGCATTTAACATTCTGCCATTCAGTCCAAGGGGAAAAATTCTTTTGGCATTTACCTGGGTTGAATTCAGAGCAATTCAGATGGCTTCAGTGGACTTATGTTGTCTTTAGGGAGCAGAATTTGATCCTCTCAGTGGAATCAACAAACAGCTATAATTACCTCCATTACAAAAAAAAAAGTGCAAACAGATTTTACCTTCCTTTCTCACCATTTGTTTTTTGTGTGCCAAAGGACACTTACCAGAGGACAGCACAAAGCTTTTCAAGGAGGTTCACTCAAGCCGATAAAGTCAACAGCAAGACAGAACCTAGATTTTGAATTGGGCCCCCATTAAAATTGCTCAAGGGACAGCGACTTTCAAGATTTTAATTTTCAAATTTTAATCTGGAGCAGTGGGATTGCAGAACAAATGCAATTTGTTCTGTGAGAAGGGTCAATGTGAAGGAAATCAGAGGTAAGGCTTGCATCATTTTGCAAGAGACATGAAATTAAACCTGAGTGTTCTGAAATTCACTCACAAAGAACAGTTACTTTGATTTTGATTTTTTATTTTGTTATTATAAACAGAACATTTTGAAAAAAACCCAGTTAAAATTAGAGTGCCGTAACACTGTCAGATCTGTATTCCAGGGGTTTTTTTAGTAAGCTAATTCTGACAAAATTAGAACTGACCTTGTACTATGTTGACAGAGCTGAATATTTCAGAGGGAAATGACTCCAGCTAAATTTCTCTGACCGGGGCTACTAATAATTAATGGAAGTTTTTGAAGTTCCCATCACAGAAGCATATGAACTCCTGAGAATTTAGAAGCCAGAAAAAGAGATAAAGTATGCATATTTCATCATTCAACATGTGGAACAAGGAATTTGATGCTGTTTGTTGGCTGACAAACTCAGTTCTCAGATTTTGAGAAAGTCAGAACTTTGTGGCAGGATTTAGCTGATTTGCCTGACTGTGGAGTGATGAGCTTTGACTGATGCAGCATGAGTCTGAATGGGGTTCCCATGCACAACAGAGGAAAAATTGTTAAGATTTTCCTTCTCTTAGAGAACGGAGAGGACAGAGATAGGGCGGTGGAGAAGAAAATACATAGACATAGCATATGTTACACATTTAAAAGAAAAATTGCTTACTGAAGAGCATAAAAGAACCATTAGGGTTTTTTTAATTTTAAAATTCACTCGTGGGGTGAAGCGATATTGCGGCAGCCAAAGCGCTAGGGTGAAGGTCAGGCCTTTGCTGTAACTGTCGCTAAATGCTTGGTAGCCCCAACTGCACGAGAGACCACAGGCAGAAGCTTCACACCGACCCAGCAGTCTGGCTCGGAAGCAAAAACATTTCCCAGAAATTTACAGTCTGGCACTTCCTACTTGTGTGTACCAGCCTGCTCAATATCCAGGCTCCCTGCAAGCTACTTTTCACTTTGGGATTCACAGTAAGCATATTGAAAGCAATGGAAAAATTCTCGTTGATCTTAGGGGCCTTCCAGACAGACCTTCTGTGAGTGCAAATGCTCCAAACACCAAGTTAGAGATGTTAATGTGAGTTTGTCATACAGCGAGGTTGTTACAGAATTGTATATAAACAGTGTTTTAAAGTGTGGAGCAATAACCATGTAGTGAGTGAGATGAAATGTGGACATGTAAGTCACAGCAACATATTTTAGTAATTTGTTTATATGAAAGCAAACAAATTGCTATGAGTTTTAGCAATTACCATCAATTTACTAGCAATTATTAACAATTTTTTTCTGTATTGGATTGAGGGATTCAATCTATTCTGTTTATTTGCTTGTTCTCTGTTCTTTGGTTTTATTTTATATCTCTGGGATAATTAGTAGAGACACAGGTGGCAGAGAACAAAAACGCCCGTTGACCTTAACAGGTCTTAGAGGCAGCAGTGAGGAGCGGCACATGGGCCAAAGAGAAGATCTGGAGCAGTTAGGAGTCATGTATTGACCCATCAAGAGGGACAGGGGATGATCTGGATGATTTAGGGATCTTCTGGTATCCTACAAAGAGAAATCCAACTGACTATGATGCCCAAGTTACTAATTTTGTGCCTTTTTTTTTTTTTTTTAATAATTGCACTTTACCAAAACCAGATATCAAGGAAAAAAAGCCAAACGGTGAAGCTCCAGTTAGCAAAGGTTTCCAGTATCCCCAGGGGTGTATGTATAATGGGGAGTCTGCCCCATGTAACAGACACCTCGATCACTCTTGAACTTCTACCATCCTAAAGCAAACACAAGCCTAAACCAGAGCCATGTGTACACATAAAAGTCTAAACAGATTAGCTTACTCAGAGACAGTGAACCGAACAACAAACAAACAGAAATTAGGATAAAGGAGATCAATACACAGCAACACAAGGGGAAAAGTTAGCATCTAAATCTCAGATTGCTGACAACTAACAGATTCATTGTTCGTTCAAAGGAGAAATAGCTGGTTCAGCACCTGGAATGAGAACATAGGCAAGAACGGCATTTACACTTTTGTGGCTCGCGCAGCCGTCCTATGAGAGTGAATTATTCCATACTGATGAAAACAAACATAAGCCAAGCTCCGGGATTGCATTGGGCTACTTTTCAAAGAAAATTTAGAGTATGAAGATTGCAAATATAGCAGGTCTCACATCACAGTGGCAAATACAGTATAAAATATTAAACCCGGCAGTGGGTTTAGATAGTCCTGATCAACCACACCAGACTCCTGCTACCATGTTTTCAAAGGGAATTTTCTGAAGCACACTAGAAATGTGTGTACATGAGAGACAATCAAATATACCAACATTTTTAAAGTAGTGGACATTGCCTTATGCGTTCCCCTTGAGCCTTAAAAACAAATATAAAAAATTACCAGGTCCTACACTGCAGCTGTTGTCCTCAGCAGTTCTGGTGGCATTAACTTCTAAAATTTTAATTTTCCAGCCAGATACCAAGCATACCTGAGATCCGTTATTATGGACTTGATTATCCATGCCTGATTGACATGGTAACCATGGCATCTTTGCTGCGATGAGGAATTCAACTTAAAAAAAAAAATAGTCATTCTAATTTACAGCTATACAGATTCACACAATGTGATAATAAAGAGGATACATGATGAAATCTGACAGGACGTTGAGCTTATTGCACAAGTGTGGACAGCTGAAAAGGCAAGAAATAATACAGTTGTCACTGGACTGTTTCACCTTAACACCATATAAACAAAAGCACTGTTGTTAATCGGTCCAACTCTTCAGCTGCATAATCCCAGAGTATTAATGCTAAATATGAAAACTGTAAACCTCCAGCTTTGCTGGGTACATAAAACGTATGAGTGTGCAGCAGTCTGTTTTGGTCAAGAAATTATTTTGATGCTTGAAAGCGAGATATACACATATAGAATAAATACTTACATAATGCTTTACATTTTTTGTGCCTTAATGTTGCTCTTTATTTTCTGTAATACTCAATTTCTACTAAAATGGCAGTGAATTTTAGCGGTACACAAAAGGTACAGAATAGGCATTGAGACTATATGAGAAACGGCTTAGCAGTAAGTGCTCTACTTGTTTTTTCCACAGACATTCTATTATAGAAGAAATATTAAATCTGCAACAGCTCTTAAAAAAGAAAAACCTAAACACTTCTTAAAGTATATGATCTTAGAGAGTAACTTATCTTTGAAGAATTGCATTTTCATTCTGGCAATGCTTACTTCAATCTCACCATTTATAAGAATAATTTATTTTTCAGTAATACCTAGCCATGTGCTTCTCTGATATCGAGTGTACAAACAGTCTGGCACAAGAATGATACTGAGATGGTCTTTAACATAATGTCAGTGTGCTAGTCACAGCTATTTACCCTTAATATTAATCAGCTTATATTATTTTATACATACACAAAGATATTTTTCACACCTTTTCACAATAATAAGGAAGTCCATATTTGACTTGAAGTTTAGGTTCTGAGTGAAAATACAAATATAACAAGAGGTACTTAAAAGGCAGTTTTGTATCAGTCATACAGGTTTTTTCTTCAACAATTATCAACTAGAGAACAATATACAATGGGTAACAGTATCTTCTGTACAGTTTAGCCCAACCTAAGCGATTTTTTCCCAGTCTCAGTTAGGTCCCTTGTATTTCACATTTTTCTACATACTTCTTCATGACTAATTGGGGTAACATAAGCTTGCACTCTCTTGGATATTATTCACTGTCAGCTTTCTCTCCTGAATAAACTGATCTCTTGAAAACTTACTTACATAGCACACAGCAGGAGAAACGGAGGAGAAGCAATCACTGTCCAAAGAGAGGTGGAAAGAGGAGGCTGAATGAAAAATAGATAGATATGAATCACACATGCCAGATGCTGAAGTAAAGCCTGTTTATCCCTAATAAGTTGGTGAAGTTGCGGAGAAGAGTTTATCCGTGTGAATATAGGATTCTTGTAGTATTGCCAAGGTCAGTGATAACGGATGGTGATCAGCTCAGTAAATGCTGGTTGTGCAAGTTAAAGTTGCCTAGGGACTGCTTTAACCTATGCACCCAATTTTTTTCCAAGCCCACAAAACATTTCAGAAATGAAAACACACGTAACATGCCTGTGCGGGCCATGTGTTCTTTGTTTCCTACTTTCCTAAGTAAGCCCTTGTTTCCCTCTATTTTATATTTTCTTTATGCCCTGGGTTCTTGAAGACGGATGTCTAATTGCGGTTTGAATGACAGATTGGGGTAGTGCCTTTCATTCAGGTCTCACAAACCGCCAGGATCTGCAGGGTGCAAGTAGGGGCAGAATAGAGCGCTTAGCTTTTAATGGATGGGTAAGAAGTAATGAAAGGAGAATCAGCTTATCTGGGGGTGCCCTGTGGGCTACATTGGTTTCAAATAGCTTTTAGCTGGGACTTCTCTTCTCTTTCTAAGGTTATATATTGTTCAAGTGATTACCTCAAGAAACATGACTGTTTCAGATACACCCCTTAGATACTACAACTGTAGCCACAACTCTAAACTGTGTTAAAAACAGCTTGCATCGTACCGATAATGCCAAAACACACTACCGAGCTCAGTTTATGGTGAAAAGCGTTACATTCCTTCTTTGAGCAAAGAAAGTGGTTCAGATCTGATCAACTAATATACTGTATGTATCTGGCTTGATGGGCTGAGATTACAGCAGATGTGGGGATTTACAGTGTACCTCGGGACTGGCAGTCCACCCTGAAGAGGTTATCCACTGCTCCTTTAAGGACATCAGCTGTCCAAGACTTTTTAGATTTCTAGACTTGATATAAGCTACATAAAATGGTTCCTCTTTCTCTCTCAAAGTATCGCTTCAGTTATATTTATGCAACACCCACACATTAAATTGTTTTACTGGACAAAGTGATCCACGGCAATCTGAAATTATCCAGGTATTAAACTGAATACTAACTTGAACTTAAAAGCACTTCTGGTTTAAAAAATACGGTTTGCTTAGTTAAAAGGGTGACGTTAGGAGAGATCATTCCCATAAAGGGAAACTTTCACAAAAGAATCAGGGTTTTGAGACAGACCCAGAACATTATTACAGTCAATGGAAAGTTTGCCATAAAAACTAGGGAGTTTTTCCCTGTCATTTCTGGGCAGATTACACTTGCCCTCACCTCACCTCCATTAAGTAGGCAGGATGGTCACCTTCTGGACATTATAAACCTTTGAGACTTGTGGCAAGTTTCTGAGCAAATTCCTTAGTTTTTAAAGACTGAAGGGAGATAGGGTGCCCATATTACACCCGCCCCTCGCCTCCTTTGGGAAGCGAGAGTCCTAGTGTGCAGAGATGTTTGGTTTTGCAGAGGCGGGATGTGTGTGAATGTATGTCCCTGTGTCCTTAAAAGTGTGTCTGCGCATGGAATTCTCAACAACCATATGGAACCTTTGATACAGTGTGTATAGTAAATGCTTACCAAAAACTGGTTTCCTCCTGAGCATATGGAATCCCCAGAATAGTATAAAAAAAAACTGTCTGAATAAAATAAGAACTACTAAAATGCTTATTCAAGACAAAATTAAACAACTTAGAAATGGTTATTTTTAGTTTTCACATTCCATTCTTTTAGTTTCATATCAATTCTTATCTTGCTCATTTTCTTGTCCAAACTAAATTTTAACTTACAGTGTTGTTTACTGCCCAGAGAATTAAAGGAAAGGGCACAGTCTACAATTCAGACCAAGGGACAAGTTCTCATTCTAGTCCTCTCTCTTACAATGACCACCCTCCTTAAAATTGAAAAGCTAAAAATGGGGAACTTAAAGTTACCTGTTTGAGAAAATGTTATTAACCTTATTTACCTACACTATAATGGTCCAAATTCCACTGAAACCAATAGAAAGAATCCTATTGATTTTGGGTCATGTCCCAAACGCACTCAATTGTTGTATTTAGTTAAACGTCTAAGCTCAGTACAACTGCTGGGCTTTTTGAGGTTTTCCCAAATCATCTGACATTTTATGCAAAATATTTTGGATAGCCAAGGACTTAACCTTCTTCTGTCAGTCAGCATTTCCTTGTAACAAGTTCAGTAACACCTTTTGTAACCAATTTTAGCTGGTATTAACAAAATCGTTGCTTTAACCCACTCAAAGATGTATCCTGCGATTGACTTTTGATGAGTGGATTAACCAAGTTCATCAAGACAAGGATCCTGAAGTTTCAATGTGTCTTTCCAGTTTTATGTTTGTCCTCCAATGTCAGTGTTTAATTCCAGGAAATTAAACTTTGAGTATCAAAAATATTTACAGTTCACGTGCCAGTGATTGTTTTGCAGCAGAGACCATGGAAATACAGAGCAATAAACAAGCTGAACACTACACTGGAGATGCTAGCCGTTTATTATACATATTCCTCTTCAAGTGAGCATTCAAACAGCTGATATACCTGAAAACTAAACCATTATATATATACACACACACATGTATATGCGATATGTGTATCTGTTTGTGTAATGTTCTAGCTTTCTGTGTCTTGGCAAATATAGCAGGTAGTTTACATGAGTAACTGAAAGAGTATTTATACATGCACACAAACACACACGTGTACACACACACCCCACGCAGCTTTCCAAATGCCTCCTCTCTTCTCTGAAGCTTTACAAGAAGGTACACATTTTTTTTTTAATGACATTTCATTAAAAATATGCTTCCTTGGAAAGTGGTCAAGAATAAAGCCATGCTTCTGCTTGGCAGTAAAAGCGGTACAGCAGGCACCATGCTGCAGCTAAAGAGCATCGCAATCTGCTTTACTACAGCTGCAAGTAGTAGTTGCAGGCGCTTTCCAGGATAAATCACCGGCACTCCTTCCATGCATTGTGATTTCCCATTTCTTTCTTCTCACTCTTGTTTCAGAGTTTTTGGTCTGTGTTCCTTTTCCGAGTGGATAAAAGTGAAGCAATGGGAAATATAATTAGGTTATTAGGAAGACAATCTTTGATTGAACTAGTTTTCTCGGTTTTTCTTGGAAACTTGTTTTCCTGGAGTCTGGTACTGCATTTTAAGAGAAGGAGATCTCATTAAAAATAAAGTATGGGTGACTCTCATTTATTAGGAATAAGACAGCAACACAACTGACCTTCAGTATCTATTCAGGTCAGTAGATAAACGTCACAGTCTTGCTTTTGAAAACACTGATCCATTTTGCTGTTCAAATAAGCTTTACCAGGGCTCCAGTTTTTCGAATACATTTCCCATGATTAAGACTAACTGAAAGCAGTCAGCAGAGGGTTTTTAAAGATGTATTTTAGGCAGCGTAGCAACAGTACATTTAGATGTCCCTTATGTTAGCATTTCTGAACAGGTATGAGAGTTCTACTTCAATTATTTATTCCTCTCAAAATCTAACCTCTCTTTTTATTAAATATTAAAATGTAAGAAATTTTTGAAAGACACTGTTTGCATTGATAATGGTGGTTCTCTGAATTACTTTTAACTAACTTACTAATTGAAAGCTGAGTTTGAAAAAAGTGAGTTAAGCATCTTCTGGGAATGGGATTGTAACAGTGTTTTTCAAGGTTACTTTCTCTTCATTAAAAACTTTGTAAAATAATAATGAAGAGGAAACCATCTCATTAAGGAAAGAATAAGATCACTCGTCAATTTTACTGCTCTTCTCATCTAACGTTATATCGGTAGGAGCGTAGCAATGCCTTGCATTTCTTAAGAATTCTTTGCCCCATATTCACTGTAAACAGAGAGGAGCCATAATTATACTTCATTTGATCCATATCAAAGCTACTGATCCATGTATCGATTTACATAAAGTAAAGCACATAAAACATTTTTGCTTTTCACCCTTACTTCACCACCTTCTAACGAAAGTTTTCCTTTGCAGACTTCATTTGAATATAAAAATCTCCCGTTGAAATTTGCGATGTTAAACAAACCATACCAGTCATTCAACTTTTTAATTAAGGATTCAGTGTTCCATCCCTTTTCAGACATTAAAATTCAGGTGCAGTCATTAATCTTTCTAAATGAATTCACCTGTGGCTAATACTGATGTATTTTCTATGAGGCTTGTCATGGACTGCATACTGCATGCATAACCACTCTACAGTTAATTACACAAGGGATTATCGTTAGTGTCATAAAGATAAAGCCTTGCTAGAAGCATTACAGACATTTTTTGAGCAATGACTTATTTCATTTTTGTTAACAGCTACCTAAGTACTTAAGAACAATAAAAGTTTGTTTATAGCATGGAAGAGTGAATGGCAAAGTTCAGAGAACTCTCAAAATCAGAAATCCTGCCCAGAGCAGCCAACCACCTCTTTCTCATCTTCCCTGTATCAGTTTCACACCTATTTTGCTAAGCAGCAAGAGAGAAAATAACGCAAATACTATGCTCCTTTTAAGATTCATATGTTAGAAATCTATGTCAAGTACTTTCTCTAAAAGAGATGAGTAGCACAGATTATGAGAACTGTAATTTATAGCACTACACACCAGTCTGCTGAGGAAGAAAAAAGTTCAAAGGTTGTTAAGGAACAAAGCAATCTCTGAATGGCAAGCAGTATAATTTACAGGAAAGTTCATGAAAACATTCATGGTACGGTGTTCCAGCACAACACAACTTCAGAGAAAACAAGAGAATAGCATATAAACTGCATGAGTTTTTAGTACACTAAGGTTTGAATTTAGTAATTAGATATTATCAATAGAAATACAATTCTGTCTGAAACTGTTGTGTCTTGTAGCAGACAACAAAGTGTTGGTAAAAGACTTGCCATCATCAGCAAGACTGGAAAGCGTTTCCTATCAGTGAGCTCATAGGCACTGCTCCTGTTATAACTTGAGTAGGCTTGTCTTAGCCATCCAGAGAGATCTAATCAACACAGAGCAAACATGAAATAAACATATGTAGTTAAAAACAAGAACAACAACTTTGTTTAAAAGATAATACAGTAGAGAAAAAGATCTGATTTTCAAGCCCATTGCATCTGTTTTAAATTAACTTCAGTTGATTTACTCCTGATTTACAGTATTAGAAGACAATCCCCAAGATGTTCTTAAATTATTGAAGAATTTGAAATTGTATACATCAGTGAAAAACACAGAATGAGAAAAAGAATAACATTGTGAAAGGCTCAAACCCGACAAAATCATGACAAAACTGTCTTTAAAATAGTAACTCATGAAATAAAAATTTCATTTTTGTTTCCTAATATTTTTAGTGGATAAGAAGCAAGATGGAAGGGGAAGACTAAAGCAATGTTATTTTTCTGATTCAAATATTAAATATGTTCCAGTCAAGAATGAGTAATTTTTAGTCTGAGTGGCACTGTAACATAAAATACATAGAAAGAACCAATCAGAGGCCTGGTGTAATGATTTACTGTGTGAGATTCACAGGGGTTTTTTTGTTTTGGTTTTTTTTGGTTGGTTGTTTGGCTGTTTTTTTTTTTTTAAATTTCCTGTAGTTTTGAACACCTAAAGCTGAGGGGCAGTGGAACAGAACCACCCACTTCAAAGCTTTTTTCCACACTTTGCTTTCCTGTCTGTTAAATCCCTCAGGGCTCGCTTCTATAAACAATAGCAGATAATTAGATTTATGCATGTAATTTGATTTAAATTGATTCTAGCAGTTATCCAGTAATGTTGCAAAAGCCGTCAAGCCAGTCAGTGGACACACGTGCACCAGCAACTTCACAAATTACATGAAACAAACAATGATCTCCTTCTACATATAACTTTATAGGTGCCATAAAAAAAAATAAATCAGTAAATTAAGGCACTTTATTTATGTAAGAAATTTAAATTTAGTTAAGTCTGGAGTTTTCCTCATGCAGCCCTCCCTGATCTATCTAGTTTGTTCTGTTCATTGTTACAGTATAAAAATTAGATGGAAGATGTTCAGATAACAGCAGCAAATCGGTTATGAATTCACGAAAGCTTTGGATTTTGGGGTAGGAGTCTCAGCTGGATAGTATTATGGAAAGCGGCTGGTTGATGTGTTAGGGTGAAGACGGTGAAGTTCTTGCTAGCATGGAAAAGCTGTTAGTGAATATTAAAGTTCATTTGGGAAGTAATCTATTTTCTTGCCCAAAGCCAATGATAACCCCTAAAACACAACAAAGTACTGCTCTGTTTCTATGTGTCAGTGAAACAGACTCCCTTTTCTATAAAAAAAAATAATAGATGTCTCCAGTAGCCTTTTACCAAAACCACTATGCATATGAAATTTTCATTAAAAATGAATGGAATATTCCTAAACTACAGATTCATCATTACGGCAAAGTAGCAACTTTCTCAAATTACTTTTTTTTGGTTTTTCATATGTCTTTTTTTCCCCTTTTCTTTTCCTTTTGCCCAAATAGTTTCATTTATTATGGCAAGGTTTCTTCTCAGTCTTGAAAGTTTTTATAGAAAACCATTTACCTCGTCAATGTTCTTTGCCTCTAGAAATTTGAATTCACCCATCAGTTCAAAGAAATAATTTTTTATTCAAAGATAAGTCCAAAGGGTAGGGAGCAATTCCAACTACACAGGATGTATTGTTCTCTTGCCCCTTTTGATTTAATATGATAATGGTCACCATCAAAACATAGTGGAAACAAAAAACTCTCAGAACAAGCAAAACCCTCAAACCATGAATTTTACTTTGTTTTCTGTCTGCTTTCTTGTTTCAAACTATGTTTTAGTGAAAACTAAAGAAACTTCAGGCATTTTTAATGTTTTACCCTTTCTCTTTTTGTTCTGGGGCAAGGTGTCCATAACAGCTATATTAAGTTGCCCTGTGGGAGAAAGAACAGTAAGATGTTATATTTTATTACTTGGGAATATCTTAGGCATGCTGCAGGAAATAAATAGTACTGTCACAGTCTCTTATTTATTTAATGTTGAGAATGAATTTGGTGCTAATGAGGTTGAGGGGCTGATAGCAAAGTCTGGAGTCAGGCACAGCATGGGCAGGTGCTCTGAAAGCTTCTTCAAACAGCTCTGTCAGCAAGTGCACTTTAATCCTGTTTTGCAATATCCCTGCTTGCCATCAAAGTGCCAGTTCCTGCCAGGTGCTGAGCGTCCTCGGCTCTCACTGATGACAACAGCAGAAGAACTTCACATGGCGAGCTCAGTGCTTGGCAGAATCAGGATCAGGGATTCAAACTCTAGTGCAGAGCTGGAAATTAAACCAAAAATGAACTTTGTCAAATACAGACGTTTGTCCCAAGGACAAAGACATTGACTCTGAAAAAATCTTTCATTAGTGGTACGGTCAGTATTGAGATCTAGATTCTCCAGAGGTCAGCTCACTGCATTTAACAGTTGTGATATTTGCTATTATATAGATACTTAAATGATGTAAAATTTAAATATTAGAACAATTATCAACCATATGATAACTAACCATACCATGTCTGTTGATAAAGCAGGGAAGCCAAAAGGTTTGTCTGAACATACAAAAGTAATGGACTTGGATTCTGTTAGAGTGTAAAAATGGAACATTTATATGTACGCATGCATTACACAGGCTAAAACTGACGGAACTCCTGGACACTGAGTTACCCGTGCATAGATTTGCACTTCTGTCTCAGAATCTTTTTTGAAAGAACTAATCTGAATCCCATGCTTTAAAGGGCCAAAAAGTTTCTTCAAGCTTTCAGGTTTGTCCTGAGGCATTCATTTTCTTAAAAATATATTTTTATCTTTGGTTGTCTCCTTCTAGTCCCAATCTTGAATAGTGCTCAGCTTTCCAAGCTCCTATCATGTTCAACTTCTGCTCTGCTGTAATTTCACACTTCTAGAACTGAAGGCCCTGAAATCCTCACAGGACGTACACACCCGCTGAAGAAAATGAAGCTCTGGGACCTGCAGATAGGGCAGCCTGGATTCCCACAGATAGGTTGATTTGGATGTCCAAGACAACACGGATCTTGACTGAAGACTCTCTCAGGTCTGGACATCTCTAAATATCTGCTGTTTATGGATTCTCTGATGCCTAGTATAGGCTCCATGTGATCTTTCCCTCCACAGAGTTGTTAATAAACCTTCTCTTCTACCTGGCATCTTGCCACGACAAGACCTGTATTAACCGGCTTTTTCCATCCATAATTTGTGAAAACCTGTGTTACTTTCAATTAAATTTGCCAGGAAGGTTTCAAAAAGACACAGTATAACTTCACTAACCCCATTTCACTCAGAAACAAGAGCAAAGAGTGAGCTGTTTATTTAGGCTTTTGCATTACAAGACATACCAAGACCTCATGGAACTCCAATAACTTTAGCAAAAAGGAACAAAGCTAGAGTTAAGTGTGGAGCATAGAAAACCGTATACTGCCTTATACTTTTTGGGTTAAATAATGGACAAAGAAGGTGTTTGGGGAACAAACTAAAACATTTGATACAATTAGGCTTGGCTTGCTAGATTGGAGGCAAATTACAAACCTCTAAAAGCTGTATTCAGAATCATATAAATGATGATGTAAAGGATGGATTCTTAAAAAAAAAAAAAGCTGAGAGTGACGTCCCCAGATAGGCATAGTTCCATCCTCACTCTGGTGATAGCAAGCAGAAATAATGTAAACTATCTGTGTTCCTATAATGCATGAGAGTGGATTCATTATGCTAGCTAGTACTTAATTCCTATTTTTGGTGTAAACATACAGGTATACAGTCTAGTCATGTGAATGCATACAAATGCATGTGTTGAGTACCACAGCCACAGTGAAGCTTTTATGTGGACTACACGAAGAAGGCATATGCTTATGTCTTAGTCTCTCTTACCAGAATATCAGTTTTATTATAGCTAGGTCGCAAATGTACTGACAGGAGAAAGCCTAACTCCATTACGATGCACTAAATTACTGGTAAGGTTAATATAACTCATGTGACACAGATCTTTGACCATTCTAATAGCTAGATTACTGCTCCATTACTCTTCCTAAACTCTAGTTAAATTTGGTTCATATTAAATGTAATTTACATAATTAATCTGTTAGTGTAAGTATGCAGATTTCTGAAATATACTTTTTGTGATTCAATAGTACAACTATTGTTAAACTGAGGAAGTTATGCTTAAACTAGACTAGCAGCACTTTGCAAAGCCTTCCTTTGCATTGCTGGACATATGCTCCATTTCAGCTCATGAGCAGGCTGGTTACTGGCCTGATACAACAGCCATGAAAGGCTTCATTTCTTTCATTTATTGGTTCAGCAACATGCCTTGTAGAGTATATTTGCAAGATGTCATATTCTAACAAGCATATAAACAGGGCATGGAGTCAGAAGCAAATTTCACAAAAGACAAGTTCCTTTTTTATCTGTGGGCTCTAAAGCTAAAAGCCCAGCAGGATCCATCCAGTTTACAAAAGCTCTTCCTCCTCGCATGCAGGGTGTGCTTAGATATACCCACATCATCCTTACCAAATGTCTTTTTCTGGCTGCTCAGTTCATATTTGTCAGCAGTGTACAAAAATGTAAAGTCTAAAGAAAGCATGAGCAGCTTTGCATCACTAATCTCGTTACTGTAATGGCTATGAAAGTATCCAACAAAAAAGTAGCATATAAGCCAGTCCACACATACATACTACGCACAGCATGTGCCCCAGTGAGCCACGGATGTTCTCCGGCTCCCTGGAATGGTGACAAAACCCAGTCATTTTAATGCTACTCCTCACATCCAACCACAAGTGACAAATACCTCTCCGAGCCCAGATGAAAGGGCTGCTGACAGTTCTTTCTACCTTAAAGACAGATGAAACACTTTGATGGGAATAAAAAGTTCACCAACCTCTCAAATCCAATTAAATATTTTTATCTTTTGAGTCTTTGGAAAGAAGAGAAGAGGGATTCCTTTCCCTCTCTCTCCCCCTTTCAAGCTTCCCACTTGTCATTTATCCCCTCTTTAATTTGGCATATAAAACCCCCAAGACTTCAACCCTAAGTCTCTTGAGACCAAGATTACATCATTACTGTTATGGCATGTTATACACTAATCATAACCATTACCACTTACAAGTTCACAGCTTCATTCAATTAACTGCCTGACATGGATTTTGCAGTTAATTCATAGTGAAGGTCACCAGTGGTCAGAATGGCAGGTGCATTCTGCTACCTCTCTGAATGCCAATTACCAGTCTTAAGCAAGTACTGGGGAATACTGAGTCTCAACAAGTTAATCAAAAGGCTTAGAACTTCAGACACATTTTTATAGGCGTGTCTAATGGTCTGTAAAATAATATAGCATAATTAGCATATTCAAATGACAGCCACATCATTTAAAACTCTAATTTACAATGAAAGGCAGAGAAAAGATTATTTACTTCAACTTTTCAAGAGAAAAGAAAAAGAGGAGATTATACAGCTATATTAGAAGCCATGCCTAGACCATGCAAGTCCTTATGTGCTGTAATTAAATATTCAAAGGTACACTGTAGTAGCAAGTTGCAAGTACTTCTTCATCTACTGTTAAACTTTGTCCTGCTTTGTTGCTGACAGACAGACGTTATCAAAATATATCATGTTAGAAAGGTACTGGTATAAAAATACCATCTGGCTTTCAACTTGCAGAACAAATGCCTAGAATGGTTGTACTGGAATGCAGGCAAGTAGGCAATCGTAGAAAGAAAGAATGACTTGAGGAGAAAGATACAATAAAGATGGGGTGCTTCTCAGGTAGAGCCATTTCCAGCTGCAGCTGGCTGAACGGTTTATGCAAGAATGTGGATCCACCACACCTGGATGTGTCAGGATGAACCCAGCCATCCAGTCAGTAGGAATCAGTCACAGAATACAAACCTCTCCCTTGAGTATCCATGGGAAGAGGAGAACAGCTGTTTCTGAAGAATATCCTAAGCTCTACTGTGTTGGCAGTTCATTTACTCTAAAGCAGGAGCCCATACACTAGGATAGTGGACAAACATCTCTATGTTTATTTAACCTTACTTTCACAGTCTAAACTGAGCTGTAAAACAAGCTTTCTCTAGTTCAAGGAGTCTAAACTTCCCAACATGGCACCAGTCTAACTATATAGTGTCATAATAATATTATGTATACAAAAATATATTCTATATCACAGCTACACACACACAAGGCAGCAAAGTAGAATTAGATTAGGAAGTCCCAGTATAGAAATTTAGATACCCTATTTTAAAAAGTTATTAGAGGTTTGAATTGCTGAAGAAATTCACCTAGCTGAAGGGGGGAAAATCCCCACAGCCTTATATTACAGTTCAAGTAAAATTTCCTACCAATGTTAGCAAGCTGCAAGCTTACCTAGTGCTAATATATAAAATTAATTTCATGCTTGTCTACTCTTGTAAAATCACTGACAGAATATTTCACTTTTTAAGGTAAAATTGGGGACTCATATAAACTCAACATTATTTTAAGCTAACTAATATTTGGGTTATATGGCTGCCCAATTAATTGAAATAATAAAACATAAACCAAGCAAAGGTTCCTGCTAGGAAAGCAAAAACTTGTCGACAGATGCCAATGCTTTTTTGTCTCTATTCCCTTGTTGACCAGCACTTGATGTGTTGCTTCATACAGATGGAAAGTGACAGTGAGAAATATGTATATTCTCTCTATATATTACAGAGTGATAAATACAAAAGAACTGAGAAAGATGCCTTAGGTATAACATTAGGAGGATGGAAATCCCATCAATAATTAAAGTAGAACATTTACATGAGTAACTATTCACATATTTTATTAAAAAATCATAAGCCCTAAGACAGTTTCTTCAGCAGTGGAAGAACGCTGGATCCACTGGTACCCTGTGCCAAAAAATACAGAGGAAAGGGGGTTATATTTTGTGTTCCTAACAAAATTTGAACAACAGAGCAAGCAACACTTAGGGAAGAAAATGACATTAAACTTTTTTGTGCTCAAGAATGAGCAATCTTTCTTAATTTTCCAACTATGACTAAGAACAAAACAAACCCCCCAAACCAGGGGATTATTACGCAGAACTAATGAACAGGAAGCTGTACAAATGAGAGGGAGATAGAAGAAAACAGTAACTTGGAAAACTTGAATAATTAAGATTAGCAAGGCTACCTCCCCCAGGCTATTCCAGCAGGACAGGGATGCTGGTATATCAGATGATATGATCTTCCTCCTCTGATTAAACTTGCATGTAGTTCACTGGGTCTGTAGTTCGTGTGTCTGTTAAGGACACGTAAGTGTTAAGCAGGATCTACCTGGAGCTGCTGCAGTGATCACAGCTCAGTAGGGCTGCTGGGGCCCCTTCAGCATTCCTTCTCTCCACTGCTGAAATCAACCCAAGGGATCTCACTTGCTTTCCATCTCACTTTTGGTTTCCTTGCTCCTGTGAGCTTCACCACAACTGTTCCTCCTTTTCTCTTAACAATCCATACATCAAGTCTATAGTTATTTCAAGGAGACACCAGTGACACTGCAGACCCTCTATCATTTCTCACTATAAAACACAGAAGACCTGAAGGAAAACTCTTCCATTGCCCTTTTATTTCCTCACTATTTCCTTTCTGCAATCGCTGAAGACTTTGACAGAGCTTTTGATGACCCTTCTCTCCCAGCAACATTGTACAAACATTTCCAAACATGAATACAAACATCATGCTCACTCCAGGGTTACCTAGAGTGATGTTTTAATAAAAATGTCACAAATACTTCATATCCATCATACAAATGAGTTCTGGCATATCCAGGCAGCTCTCTGTGCTCTCCAGCACATTTCTTTAGAGGACTTCCCCAGCTTAGGGCCTCCTGCCCATCTGACCTGCTCTTCCCTCCACATACCATCAATGCCAACAATAATCTCACTATTCTTTTGAAGACAGCTAGCCATGAGACCTACCTTTGATACTCTCAGTGTATCAACTAGATACCAGAGATGGTCGTCGACACAAAGCCAATCCACGTACTAGCCAAAATAAGCTGGGTTATGCCCAGTGCCACCTCAAGCACCAGGCAGCCCAGCTGGAGGAGCAGGGGCTATGTAATCCTCTGTGAAAGGGAGCCGCTCTCTTTGGGTCTGCTTCACTTCAAGGAAGCATCATTACTCCTACCTGAAGTTTCTGTCAGGCACCTTAGCTCTTGACAGAGCTTGAGCGCTTTTGAAAGAGTAAGCCGTTAAGCTGAGGCTCTCCAGGTAATATTAACTGCAATAAGTGAGAGCATCCAGGGACTGGTTTGTGTGCAAGGGTCACCTTCAGAGGAAACTCTCTGTAGAACAAAGCCTGTGCAAATGCTTCTCTTTGCACCTTCAGCCAGAGAAGAGTCAGAGAATGGACTACAGTTTACTGTAATTGAAGAAACAGTTTTCCTTTTATAATCCTGCTAAACAGCCCTTGTAGTAAGGGCTGATTTATCTTAACCCTAGCTTTTCTTTAAATTGCAATTGTCCTGTTGCATGGTGTCACCCAGACCACATTGCAATATGACAGTAGCCAGTGCTCTCCACACAACATAGTGAGACAGGGACATTTAATATAAAGTGATAGAAATGATATAAAAGAGAAACTCCTTTTTCCTTAAATCAGTTCCTTGCTGTTAGTTCAGACAAAAAACATCTAGTATACAATTTATGGCAATAATTTAAATAGCTATGATATAAATATGTTATACTTTGCCATTTTTTTTTTGGTTTTTAACTGTATTTTCTATTTACAGTAAGGAATAACTTGACACCTTTCTATATTTAAAACCAATATTGGCAGAAATCAAACTAAAATTTCTGATGAACAGCTCATAGTTCATAGCCCATTCAAAAACAAAAAAAAAAAAAAGAAAAGAAGTATTCTGTAAGAGAATTGCATCTGCTTTTCTTAGGAGGTGAATGAAATCTCTCCCATCTCAGTGAGTCACCTACATGTATTCAGTCACCCTGCGCACCATCAGGAACAATTTTTCTAACCCTTGTGGTATCATTTCTTAGAAGAGAAAGTTACTGCCCCACCCCAGGGAAAAATCTTTCTCCTTTGTGTTTCTTTAGAGAGTAACATCTCTTGGGGTACTATCTTACTGCTTAACTGTAGGAGATGAACCAATGCAGAGAAACTTAGTGGCAGGACCGCATGCCTGCCAGAGCTCTGCATGGAACTGTCTGCTCTTTTTCCTTAAAATAAGCACATAAAACACCTAGATGGCTTCCAGGCTATAAAACAAAAGGCCACTAAGAAGAGGCAACAAAACTATAAGATAGAAAACACTTCAGATAAAGAAATCTCAGACATGCCACAGGGGATAGACTAAATAAGAAAGACAGGAAACCAATCTTTTCCCTGTCAGTCTGTCCTCATGGGACCAATCCTTCACTCTTTCAGTGGCTTTAAAGGTTGCCCAAACTCTCC
The DNA here is from genome assembly GCA_008921705.1 of Burhinus oedicnemus. NCBI lineage: Eukaryota > Metazoa > Chordata > Aves > Charadriiformes > Burhinidae > Burhinus > Burhinus oedicnemus. Next base: position 2,539,168 of record VFFE01007836.1, read on the forward strand.
ACAGTATTCACTAAGTCCCTAGAAAAATCTCTCCCTTGCTATTACCTCATAGACTTGGCCATGTATCTTCTCCCTGATTCTCAGGCGGTAGCGTCCCTGCTTGCTCTAGGAGAGCCCCCTCTGCACTTGCACCGCTGCGTTTGGGGAAGGAGCCTTTTCCTTCTCTCCTCCCGTCCCTTGCCGGGCCTTTCACCCTTAGCTCCAAGCGCACATCACACAAAACATAATATGCAATACATACGCACTAACCTGGCCCATGCTCAGTTGGCTCAATATAATCACTGACCTCAGTCACTCTAATTTCCCTTGTCAGTCATTTTAATTTCCATAGCAGATATGTGGCATATGGTCCCAACTAGTGGATAATTACTAATTGCCAGCTAGAACAAAAGACATTAATGTTTGGTTAATTATTAATTGCTTTTGACCAATTCCTGCAAAATAGTTGGTTTTATTCTCATTTTAATTCAAAATTCTGTTCTATCAGAATATATTTCAAAATAGCAATAATTAGCTCTTCAGTTGTGATTATTTCTGGTAAGAAGAGATGGGGTTTCTTGCTACTGTAGGGTTAATTTCCCTAATTGAGGCAAATTTCTTCTGTCTTAAGAAACAATAAAGACTACATTGTGAACTTAAGGTAGTTCTATGAGGATTCATAAGCACACGTGATTGCAAAAGGATCAGTTAGGCCTTACTTTTCTTGGATGTGTGGTTTGGGTTGGGTTGGGCTGGGTTGGGTTGGTTTTTTTCCCCCAACAAGGGGATATTAAGAGGTTGCAAGAAAAATATCTTACTAAAAGATGCCCGCATTCTTCAAAAGGATTTGTAAATTATACAGTTGTGAATATGATATGATCCAAAATATATATAAAAAATAATAATTTGGTTTTGGTAAGCTTCCCTCATCCCTTTAGATCAGGGCAATCTATGGAATTGGATCTATGGCTGATGATTAACCAAAATGATACATTTTGTTAAAAGATCTTTTCCTCCCTCTCCCCCGACTCACACTCATTTCCCCACCAGGCGGCTGTTGCCGCAGCCTGACATGCAGCCGGGCAAGGGGCAGGTCTTTCCTCTACCTCAGGATTCTTGTTAAAACTGCAGGAAAGTCATTTACTCTCTCCGCTTCAGTTCCCCATCTATAAATTGAAAAGAATACTATTTCCAGGACTATGATAAAGAAAATACTTTCCATTATAGACTGGGAAGCGCTTAGGTGTAAAGGTGCTGATATAAGTACCTTCGATAGATAAGTATCTGGGGTACAATACAGGCAGATAACAAATAGCTTAATCCAGCTCCTTATCAAGCTAGTCAGCAACTTTTGCAGAAGCAGGTTGTTGGACACAGGAGAAACCACTTGAGGCTCAGAGTGGAATCTATTAGAAAGGTCTGAACTGTACATTAAGGACTGCTCAAAATAGTGAAGTGTTATTAGTCCCAATTTACAGATGAGGCATCTCTGGCAAGAAACTTCCGGAGTGCTTTGCTGCTGCTTCTGCCTTTCGGAAAGGCCGGGGTGCGTAGCTGTGCAGCCCCAGCTGCTGCAGGAAGGAAAGCAGCATGGTCATCAGCCACGTGGGGTTCCCGTGATTTCTGTGCAGCCCTGCAGTGCGTTCAGAGTTGGCATAAATTAAATGCTGATAAATTCAAACGAGTGAAAGAGTGCAGTTTTGCACAAATCCAGCATTATGTTTGAATGGAAGCTCCAAGCGTGCAAAAAATGAGGATCAGGCCTCTAGAATATCCTCTACAACAGCTATGAAATTTCAGCATCATGTTTTTTTCATGCATTTAAATGGGATCTGTCTCCCTACGCCTACTCTACATCATCTGACTGGACTGCCTGCTGGGAAGCAACACTACCATGGCAGTTCTCACTGAGAGATCACTCAGTCACACCGTTTACAGCTATAGAGACTGTAAATCTCTTAGGGAGACTATAAAAGGGTGACCATAAAAAAAAAATAAAATGCTGATTGTTTGTTAGATTTATTTTTAAAGTACAGGGTTCATTCCTATTTAGTAAGCATTTCACTACAGCATCCAGGGTATTATATCTAATCTCCCTTCAGAAAACAAAGTTGCTTCTCGTGGGAAGGTACATTTTTCAGGCGTTTCCCTCTGCCATTCTCTTTTTCTTCAAACTCCTGAACTGAAACAGAGCTGCCTTTAGTTTTTAAGACCACACCGTTACTACTAACCTGATTGTGTCTGTCTGTAGTAAAGCAAATTTTACAAGTATATTTTGCAGCTTTTTTGGTTTGAAGTCTGTAGTATTTTGCTGACCGTACTGCATTTTGCAGACCATATTGCATTTTAATGCCTTCCCTGTATATGTAATTAGGTCAGTTGTTCACTCCCAGAAGCTATTTCTAGGTCCAAACCAGACTAAACCGAGAAACTGTATTAGCCTTTTTCAGCTTTGTGTCTGAAGTAGACCAGAATTCAGAGAAGAGAATGTACATGTAAAATGTGTTAACTAACAAGAGATCAGACAGCTGCAAAACCAATGTTTTATAATCTCCCATTTAACATGCACAAATCTTTCAATTTCACAGAGAAATTTCCTAGATTCACTTAAGCAGGAGCTAAGAATTGTGCAGAAATGACTTAAAATGAGTGAAAATTATATATCACTGTTTAAGCTGCCACTAGCCAAATAACATTTTGCTAATGATTTCGACTTTCAGACTACAAATCAGACTTGTTTGAGTAGCTAAATTACTCCTGCTCTTATCCGTCATGAACAGATAGCAAAGTAACCTGGAAGATATTGCTTCTAGGTGGGAAGGAGGAGGAGAACTAAGTAATTTCTTCAGTGGATGAAGAAACTCTTGAAAATTTTTTCCATCTTATTGCAGAGGAAATTATTTTGAGATTTAGGGAACTTTGACCAGTCCCAGAAGCTTTTATGTAACAGCATGAGTGGAACACATTTCATGGATACTCTAGTGTGACATTCAGGTCTCCAGCTTCAAGACTTTATTTCAAAGATTTTGTGTGCGTATACAGGTAAAAAATGCCCTTGTATAAATACAAATTATTATTATTATCATCATTATTATCATTATTATCATTATTATCATTATTATTATTCCTTTACACAACCACTTCAAATTCCAACAGTCTAGAAGAAATAGAAGAGAGGCAAAATGTTCTTTAGTTAGTGTTAAAATAAAATTTGAAATGAAAAACTACATTGAACTACTACTTTTTCTAACCAATTCATTGATGGCTTCAACTGACGTCAGTAAAATGGGAGTTACCTATGTCACAGCCAAGCCAACTTGCCTTTGGTTAAACCCTTAAAGTTTTGGTTATAAACTTGCTGACTTGTGTATTTCCAAAATTTGCTTTTAAGGTTCTTCTGCATGTTTAAGTTATCCATAGCATTCTAAGTACAGTTTTGTAAATTCTCTTTTGGGAAGCAGCAACAACACAGTATCTTATTTTTTGCTACAGTTAAGAAAAGTGCTGTAACAATATCTCCTATTTCTGTGTTTCTATAAGGAATCACAGAAAAGCGTTAACTTTTTTGAACTAGAACAACCTTTCCTTTTTTTTTAAACAATTATTAATTACATTTTTCGTTAGTAATCTTTTATTAATATATTAAATTTCAATAGGGTTTTAGCTCATGTTTCTATCAAATAATTAACACTTCTTATTTTCAAAAGGAGCTATTTAATTTACAAGAGGCCTATTAAGAGTTATGTTTTTCCTCATTAGATATAATTGAGGGATATGACATTTTGTTCAAGAGAAACTTTTTAGTCTTAATTAGTGAAACAATGCAATGTTTCAAGCTTCCTCTGAAGTTTAGTGTGACATTACTTGAAATACTTATAAACTAAAAATAGATAGGGAAAACAATAAGAAGAAAACTGAAAAAGTGATCGCATAATACATTAATTTTACCTTCTGAAAACCAAAGTCTCACAGCCTGAAACTGGGACTGTGGTCTTGCAAGCATTTATGCATATGCTTAATTTTAAAGCTCTATTGTTAAACTGTTTATAGGATTGGACCCAGTGTAAAACATATTTAACCCAACTGATGACAAGAGAATTGTGTCAAATATAATTGAGATCAGAACTGGTGTTCCAGATTTGTGATTTATATGTGTTAGCGAATGTAAAACATGAGAGCTGAAGTCTCCTGAAAGGATGATTAATGTTTTTGAAATGTTCCCATGAAGCCATATTCCAAACGTGTGCAAAATGTGCAGTTTCTCTCACTTTTGACACCAAGCCAGAGAAAACTCATTGGTTTTGATGGTGTTTCACTTTGCAATTTTAAGTTTGCTTGAACTCAAAACCTCATAGTCAAATTTGAGGGTGGAAGTGGGTGTGAGCCCACACAAGTTGAAACCTAACTTTCTGCTTGCACAAAGCCAGAAAGCTGTGCAAAGTCCTAATGCAAACTAAAAGTGGGCATGCATGAATATGCAGCTAGATCAGAGCTAAAAATCATAAAGGCTTTTGTCAGGTCATGTTTGATTTCGGTGCAGTCCCCGATTTCAAGACACGTAACAAAACTCTGTGAGTTACGGCTCCTGGAACCTCTTCTCTTTCCTCCCTGTATTGTAAGCGTTAACAAGGCAATTGGAGTTGTCGAACACTCTGAACAGTATACTTTGAATACTCAGCAAGTCAGGAAGGTCTCAAAGGTTGTACTGTGTAAAAGTCAAGTAATTAAACACTGATTACTTACTGTAAAAAAAAAAAAAAGAAAAGAAAAGAGAAAGAGCGTCTGCTGGGAAAGGTTGGATTCAGAAGGTCTAATTTAACACAGAAGATTTCAGTGGAAATAGAGCCTTTAACTACATTCTGCTTGACTTCATCCAAAAGAAAGGGATGAGAGAAAAGATTAGAAAAGCTATTCAGTACTTTCTTTCAGCAGTGGTGCTTTGGGAGGTGACAACAGCTACTGGTAATTCTTTCCATAATCTTTTCCCCAAAACAGCATTTAGAATCCTCTTCAAAATTTGGCTCTGGATCTATGGCTTCATTATTTTTACAAAATACAAAGCCACCTCCCTTCTGTGCTCTTGGCTACAGATTAAATGTTTCAGTTCCCCAGAAACATCTCATTTAAAAAAAGCTCTTGCAAACCCAGGGAACTCCGTTCCACCTGATGCCATTGCCTCCTCGCACGTTAGAGAACGCTGCCTTTGCCCTGCACCCACACTCAAGCTTCTCCCCTCAGTGCCATCAAAAGCTCCGTCGTGTTTGTGTGGCTGGCTTGTCTCTGCAGTGTCCCAAGAGAAAGAAAAGGCCACTAACTCCACAGGTTACTAAAACTATTTTCTTTGCTATGAGCTATCGCTCCTCTGCCTCTGCCTCTGCCTCTGCCTCTGCCTCTGCCTCTGCCTCTGCCTCTGCCTCTGCCTCTGCCTCTGCCTCTGCCTCTGCTCCTCCTGCCACTGCTGGCACAATGGCTCTTTTCATAGCAAGGGCATGATTAAGAATTAACCGGTAAAATCTGTTGCTTTTCATCACAACATTAGGGAGTTGGTCTTGTAAAACGTTGCTTTGGGATTCTTTTACCACAAAAACACTGAGAAGTGAAGATTTTTCTCTGCAGAAAATTATCCGCTCCGAGCTTCTCAAACACTTACATGTTAATATTGTTTATTGAAGACAGCAGAATGAAGGCCTCATTCACAACACACAGCAAGTTGATTACTTACATCAATTGTTGTGATGGGGAAAAAAAAGTGCTTCATTTTCTTGGCACTGAGTATTGGCTGAGTTTATTCACACCTACTGAAATATAAACAGGCTTATGTTTACATTAGGTACTTTGGGGAAAACATCCTGCAGCCAGAACTCTGGAGCGCTCCAGGAATTTTAAATACAGCTATGATATTATACTCTAACTAAATAGGCTTTTCTATTCACTCTTCTCTTTGCAATCACATTTCGTATGTGCATTGCACTCGCTGAAGGTTAAAATCCAGAGAGAAAATGCAGTATTTAACAAATTGATGCTCATTTCCCCCACACCCTTCATATCATTAAATTTCATCCTTTCCCAGGGTTCACTGTCGATGTAATTATAAGGCACTCAAGAGGTGAATGTTAGTTGAGGAACACAAGAATTCATCTTTTGAATTGTGTTGTATTTTGACAACTTAAATTAAACTGTTTTCATTGCCATTAAAGGAAATTCTGTCTCCTTATGTGAAAGAGGTACTGAAAGAGCACCTCTGTCAGAAAGGGACGGTAAGGGGGTCAAGGTAGCGAGGAAAATGTGAGAGATGTAGAAGGAGAATCGCATTGCAAAGACTTTAGGCTGAGATTTGGGGGAACACAGTCCCTGCCTTTGTGGTGGAGTTTCCCAACATCGGGCAAGCTCTTCCTCTTACCATCCTATCGCCTCCGTCTCATCCCCATCCGTTCCCCTTTACCTGGTCTTGCTTTTCTGTTTGACTGGCTGGATCTTCAGCTTAGAGAGGATTTGTACAGCACTTAGCATAAAGAGGATCCTTGTTTATGTAGACTTTAGATAGTATTTCCTTTCAAGCAGTTAACAGATTTCATAATTGTATAAGCAAATGCACTCCTATGTGAGCTTATCACAGTACGTGGAGACTGTTTTGCAAAATGTGGAACTATCAACATATCACTGAGACCTGGCTGGCATGTACCGGACTCCAGCGGTCAACATGTTGCTGAGGAAAGAATTAAAATCTTTTCAATCCAGACAGAAACCAGTAAGAAAAATCACCATATTTGATTAGACAAATTGAAAGGATGACTGATGGAGAGTAACATGCTTAACTGCACATAAGGAACAACTAGGCAGGGCAGCAGAGAAATTGCTGAAAGAAATGTGGTAAGTAAATGAGACTTATTGAGACTGCTGTATATTTTAATTTCTACTCTGAATATTTTAAAATATAAAAATACAGTTTTAATCAATGTTGCAGTTTCAATCTGACTATATTTTTATTCTATTTTAAATTACTTCCTAAACTAATCAGTCTTTTGAGAGGATAGAGGGGATGTAGACCAGGGAAGAGGATAGATGCCTCCACTCAGGCTTTACTTCAATTAAGTCCGTTCCTGTAGGGAAAGCGCGCTAAAGCACTTCCTTAATTCCTCTGGTCTAAAGGTTCTCATGAGCTCTTCAGACATAATGCAGGCTGTGACACTGACTTAAAATTTCAGCCTCAGTTTCCAAAGCATTTTGAAGATTAATTAATATCTGTGAATCACTTTACTTCAAACATATGATATAAGGAACCTTACTACAGGTCTCTTTCACTAACACACTTTACTGAAATGTCATTAAAGCATTAGAATGGTATCAATTTCAGATAAGTTTATGTATATATATATGTATATATACATAAGAAAAAATTTATAGACACATGACTTGAGATGCGTCCAAACAAGATTTATCCTTTTTTAAAATATATTTTCTTATATACGCAAGAAAATCTTTTGTTTTCCTATGTCATAATAGAGCATTTTTTTTTTTTTTTGCCTTTTTTTTTCCTCAGAAGTCCTTTTTGGAAAGTAAAATCTCTGTTGAGGGTCATAGATCATGGCCAACTGCAATAAAGTTAGCAAGAAACCGGCAGGAAAATGAAGGCCATGACAGATGCTTGCTCTTTTTAAAAGTTTTTACTAATCATCAGAGTAACTTACTCTTCATCTAAGTTTTCTCTAAGGAAGGGCAAATCCTCCCAACCTTTTAACCACGTAGGTGGATGTTCCCAGGAAAACCGCTTTCCCGCATGTGAAAGTCTGTGTGTCTCTGTGCTTGTGCATACGCATTTTTGTCTCCCAGACAATCATTGACTGATTCCATTTAATCCCTGAGTTGCAAAACTGCTACTTCTGAAAAAGGCCAGTGGACAGCTTCATTTGCAAACTGTGGGTTCTGGGAACCAAGTGCATTATAGCAACTAGCAACTCTACAGATTTTTATCTGTCTTGTCCCTTAAGGAGAATTTTTGCATGATAGCCAAGGAGGCTATTTTGCTTTCATAGGTAATGTCACACTTTACAGCAATGAGGAAGAAAACCAGCATTCTCCTAAAATCTCAGTCTTCCCCTCTCATGATACTTGAAATTGTGATAATAATAAAAAAAAATGTTATAATCACTATGGGCCATGCAGTAGACCGATTTCTCTGTTCAAAACATTCTTAAACAAGAAATTCCACTGAAATAAATAGGATTACTTGGATGAATAACTTCTCTCTAAGGACTTTATCATCTCTTCACAGGAAACAACAAATATTTTACTTAGAATTGATCAAATTTTTAATGTCAGCATGACTTATATGGAAACAGAACCTGTTTTTTAAACTATGCCGAGTCACAATGGTGTGGAGTTCAAAGTCACTAGTTAAATGAGCAAGAGGGTACACTAGAAAAGAGGAGTGTATCTGACCAAATAATCTCAGGATTTACATAGCCACCATTGCTAATGCAACAGTTGGTTTCACTAAAGCAAATGACGAACATAGTGACAAGAACGCAGAAAAATGTTTGGAGCTTTCCGTGAAAGGTTTTTGAATAGACTTTTGATCTTTCTTGAAGATGGCAGAAAAACTACAGACCTCTTTCTTGAAAGAGTCCATTTGTTTTTGCTGGGACCTTGAAAATCTCTGGGTTTGGCAAAGTCAGGAGCGTTAGTGTTAATGAGATGTCTGGGAAGTTTTAGACTGAGCAGTTAGGCAGTTAGGCTGCAAATTATTGAAAAGAAAAACAGTGCCCAGTGCATACCAGCTTCTCAAATACGGTAGAGCTGAAGTAATAATACAAATAGTGAGAAATATAAACAGGTGTTTCACATTGATTATGCTTCTCTGATTCTATAACAGGAGCAAGTTTTGTAGATGAATTTATTTTTAAATAAATAGGATAAGAAAACAGCATGGAGTAGCATACAGCTAACTAGCTGTAGCAGATAACAAGCAGAATGTTGTTTAGAAATATCCTGCAGAACATAAGGGAGAACAATTAAACTGAAAATCAGATTTCTGTCTAAACAATGTTTCATTCTTTTGGTATAAGCAAACTGGGAGGTGACAGAGCCAGCAATGACTGTGCAAATGTGAATTCACGCATATGGACGTGTGTGTGTGTACGTGTGTACATGCACGTGAGTGTACGTGCGTCTTTTCTCTTTTTCTTGTCTGTTACCTTGGTGGAAATGAATACCATCATTTTTTGCTCTTTTTTACAAGGAATTTCATTTTCATTTCTTCCCCCTGCAATATACATCAGAGTATGACGTATATACATCCATCATCATCATGCACGGATATCAGAGACGGGAAACATCCCAGTAAGTCTTTAAGTTTTTTTCAAATCCAGTCAGCCTGGTTCACTAGTGCCCAGGGTTACAGGCAAACACACCGGACTTGGGTTTATGATATCTATCATTTATCTGGAGTGTGTAATTGTCCTTCTATGACCATAGCTTGTGCCAGGGGGCTTGGAAGTCTTGGGATATTTCTTGGGCACACAACACCGTCCCTGCAGTCTTCCCTGTGGCTCGACAGGAGTTAGTCCTCTTCCATTAGCTGGCTGTTTTCTCAAGATCAAAGCACTGTGTAATGAACTGCACTTTTTACTTTTTGCGTTTCAAGTTTTTCCTGTGCTTCCACGTTGTACTTTTGGCATATAAATGTCAGGCAGGTGCAACAACGTTTAAAGTGGCGTGTGAAGCCAATATTTCAGCATTAACATCAGTACAGACCTACTGCAGCAGGGAGGGTGCCTGCTCTGCCCGGGCGGCTCCATGGCCTGGCACGGCGGCACGGCGGCCGGGGCTTCGCCAGCGCGGGAGCAGGCAGCCAGCCATTGCAGCAGATGGGGAGAAGAGGAGGCAGCCAAAAGACGAGACGTGTATGAATGCAACTACCGAAATGTACCTCTCGGCTGAATTTTGAAATGTCGATCTGTCTCTCTTAATCTCAAAGCCCAATACAGCTAAACAGCACAGACAGTTTGTATCTGCAGAAATTAATACTCCAAATGCAATTCCATTTTTCGTATCAATAAAGTGTAAACTTTCATCTGAAATTAACAGGTTCTAAAAAGAGCTACAGGCAGTTGGTGTTATCATATAAACATATATCATATAAACATGTATAAACATGACAAGAGTCAAGAAAGAGCGCAGGTATAAAATAAAATAAGACTTAAAAACCCCCCACCTTTTATTTGTATTTAAGGGAATAATGCTTTTTGCAACAGTAATTAAACCCAGTGTACCTTAAGGAATGCCATCTATAAATTAAAGAAAACAAAGTGGCAAATGTTTCATGTCATTATATGAACCATTGACAAGCTTTATGGTAAAAACTTTTTGTCACCTCTGTTGAAAAAGCTGCGGGAAAGAAGAAATAGAAAACAGTTGGCAATGATCTCTATGGATAACTGAAGGCATGAAAAAAGTCTCTGAAGAGAGTAAAAAGAATAGGAGTGTTTATTTTAGAGAAAAGATAAATACAAGGAGGCCAGATAAAGCTTTATAAAATAATATATGGCATAGAGAGCAGAAAGTGGAATATTCAGCTCTGGCTTTCTCCTATTACACAGACAAAGGGATATTCAGTTAAAAGATGAAATTCAAAGCTGTGGAATGGAAATATTTGTCTCCGCAATGAAGAAGAATTATACCATGGAACTCTTTGCCAAAAGGCAGCATTGGTTTTAGCAGGATTAAAAACAAATAAAAAAGATCTTATGGATGGTGAGAGTATCCAAAGTGATAGTGCTGAGGTGTAAATCATATATAAGTCTCATTGCAAACCCATAGCATTAGAGGGGAGAGAGCAGAAGAAAAACCCTTCTTTTGGTCTTTTGGGTGAGGCATCCTGAAAATGCTTTCTTTAGAGTCATTTTCTGAAATAGCAGACACTCGCCGTCCAAAGCCTGTGGGAGTGGATGAGATACCAGTTGATTTCAGCATATTAATTCTGTAATAATAAGCAGAAATAATAAAGGTTAAAATCACTTTCTATATTATTTTTCAGCGTTTCCACTTTTAAGTATTAGAGAAGTATTAAAAGGAGTATAACAGGTGTTGTTTCACTTAGCTAATGTCATAGACTCTCATCGGGAGATAAGTGGCACAATAACAGTGGAAGAAATTCAAGATGAGTGCCACGGTTTCACACTTGGACATAGGCACTGTTTTATGAAATGAACTGCTTGCCAAAAAATATAAGTGGTAGTGATGGTGGTGAGGAGCCAGAAGAGGGTGGTGGCTGGGAGGCAATATCTGAGCTGTAAGCAATCCCCACATTTGCTGTAATTAATGGTGTGAGTCAAAGGCTCACTCCATCATCAAACTCCTATGGAGAAGCATCATTGCTACAGCTGCTTAGGTACTAAGGATAAAAGTATCCAAACCAGAGAGCTGAGATGGGCATTTAGCAGTTTTAATTATGGAAATTTAAATAACAAATGGGAAAAAAAAAGAATAAAATACGTATTAAGAAGATTTCTTATTCTCTTTTAGAACCATTCTTTAAAATTTATAACACTTGCTTCAATAAAGATAATCACAGACTACTGCTGGCTGCGTGCAGCTCCCCTCCCCACCCTGGCGAGAGCTGTTGCATGCCTATCTATCTTAGGCTTCACATCTGCCTTTCATCTCAGCAGACTTTGACTTTGTATGACATTATGACACAGAGGTGAATACAGATGCTTATCTCTGTGCCTTGTTTCAGGTTGTCTTCCCGCAGCCCTTGTACCTGTGGCACAGTTTCACAAGGGATTCAGAGTCTGGATTACAGAGACGCTGAAGCAGGAGGAAGGGTCTCAAGTGTATGTTTACCGATGAGGTAAGAAGAGCGTTAGATCTTGCTGCAGCCCGATAAGCACCACCAGTGAGAGCAGCCCACGTGTCAAGATGACCCACTGGAGCTGCAGCTGTGCAGCCCCAGCTACTCTCCACTTTGTCTCCCCGTTAGCGTCGGGCTGCTGCTGCTGCCGGCAGCTCATGAATACAGCTCTTTTTATCTTGAGTTCATCAAGCCCTCACAGCTGCTTTCACAGTATGTTCAAATTTGGTATGAATGTTGTATGTAACTCTAGAGCCATGATCACACACTAGTATGCTAATAGGATTAGCATTACACTTCTCTGGGAAGAAAATTATATCGTTAGATAAGAGGTTTCTTCTACTTTGAAGATTTTGAGCTCTGTACCCCAACACTGCTGTAGTTGGGGGTGGGGGGAAACCGCTCTCTCGCCAACTTTCTCTCTCTGTTTGCATGTTGTCCAATGATGTTTGAAGACCTTCCTTCCATTTATTTCACAGCTTTGCCAAATGATATTATGGTATTATTATCCTTCCACCAGTATAAGGAGAAGTTAAGGAAGAAAGGAAGTGGTTTACTAGACTCAATGTCAGCATTACTATGCCAGCGTCGCTGCTGATACTACAGATCTTACGTGCTTGTAGCCACAGACTGCGTAGCTGAGAAGGTAACTCAAGTACAGGAGACTCTCCAGTACTTCGGAGGGTGTTTAGGGCTGCTCCACATGCAAAGGTGCCAGTTGTTACTGAGAATTTTTTTATGTTTTGCTATACATATTGCCATGCCATACAGACCTGCTTTCAGTTGGAAAAGACATACCTGGTGGCACATGTGTACTAGCGAGGTATAAATAATAATTTTCATGGCTGACTTGCAGAGGTATTTTGCATGAATTTCTTTCAGTGAAAGCCAAGATTGTCCTCAACTTTCCCAGTGTCCCTGAATTCAGAGAACCATGACCATGGGATCCCAAGGATCTCCCTGTTCCCTCATCTCTTTCTGTGCATGCTTAGCGGAGAAACTTGCCAAATTAATTCTGCTGGATGCTTCTTTACTCCCAAGTGGGGAAAGAAGTTCAAAAAATGTGTTGATTCCCAGCTCAGGTCAAGGAACCTGTTGGTCATGGGGTATGAAAGCAAGATACATGCACACAATACTGAAACAATGAATAATGTTCTCAGTTGTGGCTGGCTACAGTGCAGGATTACATTTTTTTCAGAATCAGCCATTTATAATATGTCATCAGAACAGAAAAAAAAAAAAGGAAAATTCACCTAGAGATTTTTATTGCATAAAAAGTTAGAAAGAGAGACAGGGAGCTTTGACAGCTACCTAAAATTGCTTGCTTTCCTTAGATAATATAGCAGCAGGAAATGGGAAATTTTGGACAAAATGCACTTTCTTAAGTGATACTCCTCTTAGGACAAAGAAGTATGGGAAAGAAAAAAAAAAGAGAAAATAAAAAGAAAAGTTAATTTAGTTTTAAATGAATCCAGCTGAAAGTAGTGACATATGTCTGTCAGTGTTTTTGAGGCAAAAATTTATTTCAGGCTTAGATAGCTACGGTTTGTAACTAGGAAACCATCATCTGGCTTGGTCTTCTGCTGTTTCCCAGTCAGCCTGTCATATCCTTGCCACAGCCTCACTTAGAGCACCCATATTATCTTGAAACATTTATTGGTTCAAAGGATAGTTCATAGGTACAGGAAAAAATGTTCCAACTGCAGAAATACTCTTAGTGAGATGACAATGTACTATTTATTGTCTGGCAAGCAAGTAGTGGAAGGAACAAATAAATACGAGAACAGACAACTGTAAACAGAACACTTTAAAGCAGTCTAACAATGTTTTATATTAAATCATCCATTAAAACTTCCACCCAGACAAGATGACTCTCTGTTTTGGAGGACTGCATGAAATGTTATATTAGAAGACACAAGTGAGTTTGTGATTTCTCCGAGTTTCATGATTGAGAAAGTAATTCTGAAATAATCCTGTACAGAAAATGTAAAATACTACTAAGCATCTGCATACATATACACGTGACTTTCAGAGACAGGGAAAATTTACTAAAATGGTCTGACCTATCTCTTACTATCCTGTTATTTTTCAACAACTTTCCAAGCTATCCAATATAATTTTCCTAATATGATTCTATCTTCATTTATGGCTTCCTGGTACATTTGCACACCACTTTAAATGAGCTCTTCCTAAGAGACAGACTCAAAAGGATTATATTTATGCACAAAAGGCTTGAAATAGGACATATCCTAACCTTTAATTATGAATCACTGCCATGGTTTCTGAAAAGCAGCTGGAATCCTGGTGATGTTTTAAGAAAGTAAAATCCTGAGTTTTATTTAAGAAGGTTCTGTTACTTTAAATGTCATATACTGAAAGCCCTTGTTAATAAAGACTGGCACAGGTCACACTGTCAAGGATAAACAATCATTCCTAAATCCTTTGTTTCAGGCTACAGTGAAACCTAATCCCCATGGTGTTCTTGCCTGGCCATGCATGCATGGAGATATGCACTACTTTTATAGTACTAGTGCTTTCTTTCAAGCACGTTGCTCCTGACTGCAAGGCATTTGATTTCTGGTAATTAATCAGCTCATCATACATGCTGTGTTTCTCCCTCAGGCCCAACTCAAGTTAGTGATCCAAATCTGGCCCCGGGAAAAAAGAAACCATTTATGTTCTTAGTGCACAGAATGAAACCCTGATAAACAGTGCTTGGCTAAACGTTGAATTCAGATGGCATTATATTTTTTTACAAGCTACAGGTCTAGGTTTGGAGGTTGGGGGTTTTTTTGCAAGCTATAAGTCTGTTTTTTCTTTATAAGTTGTTTCCCCTGTTTTCCCCTTTAGAATGGCAAAAAAATCCTGAAACCACCAAATGTGCCCCTAAATGAGACAGCAACATCACTGTATTGTTTTTGAGGTTTTGTGCTTCAGCATCTGAACTCATTGCCTGAAACATTAGTGTTCATTTTTTAAGCACTTTGTCACATGTTTATCTGTCATCCTTTATCTTTGTGTTCTTTCATGTTTGGCTTGTCTGTATAATAACCTGGTTACTGCTAATTTTATCAGATCCAGGAAACAACTTCAGCTTCTGTTGGTAATTCTTCACGCCTAGAGATGTGGCAACTCTCATTCTTTTCAATTATGTACCGGTTGGCCTTAACTGTCATTTGAGGAGTCATGCATTGTTACTAAGGATCCACAAGAGCATTAGAAAACTTAGCAAGCAAGCTCTCACTTTTTATTTCTTATGATTAAAATAATCACCCATATGCCTACAAAGGCACCGTGCTCAGCTAGTGAAGACTACTGGCTCCCGCCTCTCCATCAGCTCATGGATTGTGGTACTGCTCCTTGTTCTGCTAATGCATACGGATTTTGAGTACTTGCTTCCTGCAGTGATGAGACATACAGCCCTGCCAGCATTATTTCTAGGCTATATTTTTTTGGCACAAACTAAGCTCTTTATGCCGTTTCTTTTCCCTATGGCAAAAGCAAGAAACTGAAAGGAATTATTTCACCTAATAGCTCCTTGCCTCACAGGGCTGTTGTGAGACTTAATTAATTAATGTTTGTAAAGTGCTTTGAGAGACTGGGATAAAAAGGTGCTATATAAGCACTGATACAAGTACAAAATATTTTTATTATTAATTCCCAGTCTGATACAAAGCCACTGAGTGAATGAAAAGCTGAACTGTAGTTTCCAGTGCAAAAGTGGAGATAGTTTGTCCAGCATAAGGAGGGGCATTGCGGTGCATTTTTGTTTGCAAAGACTTGTGTATAGAGATGTCTTTAAGCCATGGGTCAGCTTGACTAAGAATTCTTGCAAAACAGGAAAAAAAGAAAAAAGGTTTTTGAACATTACTACTGTGCTGTTTTTAATTTCTCTGTCTTTTCTTGTTCTAAGCATACCATCCAGATAAGGAAAATAAACCACACTGGGCTGCAGATTAAGTCAAATATCAAAATCATTGCATGCTGACCGTGAAAACTCACTCATGCTGAACATTTGTGGGTTATCAGGATCAAAGAGCACTTCAATATTTATCAAAAAGCATAGCCCACCATGGTTTAGTCTTCATTAACCTGGTGTGTATTTGAAGAACTCAATAGAGCTAATGCAGTCCAAGCTAAAGCTGACATTTTTTGACTTAGAAAAACATTTATCCTCTTGAAGAGATATGTATCAGTTTGTAAATGTTGTGAAAGGGCAGAATAACATAAGGCTCACATATGCTGTTGGGTTGTCTGAATGCAATAAGCTTTATGGAACTGAATTATGCTTTGTACATAGAGTCAAGAATGAACTTGTCATTTCTGTAATACCAGTAAAGCTTATTTCACGTATAATGGGACATCCCGCTGTGCATAGATGATACAATTTTTCTAGTTGGATTTAAAAATATTAAAATGAAAAAGAGGCTAAATTAGGCTGTGAAAGCTTGGGTATATGTGATACGAAGGGTGCACAACCAGCTGTAGGGAGTTTTGGAAATACATGGCATTACTTCCCCTGCTACTTTTGGCTGATTGGGTTTCATGTCTGAACAAGACCTCGAGGAGTTTAGCTCATATAAAAGATTCTCCCCCTTATATAGAAAGGAGTACGGATCATAATGGGTGTTAGTTTTAATTCCCTGGCACTGCCTTTAGCCTTTTCAGTCTGTTCTTACTGTGCAACTAATGCTCATATCCATGATGTTCTGCTAGAGAAACATCATTTGAAAACTTGCCATGCTAAACCAGTAAATTAGTATTTCAAAATTAAAGGAAAAGAAAGTATTTATGCATACTGATGATGTGATATACATGTATGTCGGGGAGAGAAATTGAAATGCAGGTGATGGCACAGGACCTAGACTCCTGACTCACTTTTTCTATCAGTTTCTTTTCATAACTTGAGCAAGTTCTTTAATTTCTCCAGGCCTTGACAAGGTGTTGTGAATCTTTTTCTTTTTTACCTGTATGAAACAGCAGGAAGTGAAGCAAAAGGAGGTAGGTATGTATGACTGAGAGGATCGTGAGTGTCAGAACGGATAAAGAGAAACTGGGAGTTCGATGCTTAAAGAAAAATAAAAGCCAACTGCTCGTTGGTGGGAGTTCAAGCCAGAGGAGTGTGTCAGGCAAAAGGAGTTAGGCACTGTTTACTGCTGATTTGCTCCATATTCCTTTCTGAATATCTGTAATTATTCTTCTCACATAGAAACTCTTAATGGCATAAGAAAGCTGGTGAGAACTGTGGACACCCATTCCAGACAAAAATGCATGTCTTTCTAGAGTGTCTTTAGAGTTAAATGGAATCATAGGAGGATCCAAAACTGGTAACCAATTCTTTCACTAGCTCCTCACTGGCTGTTGAATCTCATAATTATTGCATTTTTGTGCTACTTCTTCAACTGGGATAATAAGGAAATAACGTACAATATTTGGAGTGTACAGTGATCACAGGTGGAAAGTGAAGCATTGCTGGTTACCATTTAAGCCTAGTTTATACTTAACACAGTTTAAAACTGGTTTTTGCATTTCACTTCCTTGCGGCTAAGGTTCTACTCTCAAATCCTAACAGGAGACAGTTTTACCAGACACTGCCAGCAATCTGCAGCCTGTGCAGATTTCCACATTTTGACTAAAGCCAGATTCTAGGGAGCTGCATAACACTCGCATCCCATAGTGCTTGCATAGCCTCCAGTCTGCACTGACAAGTTGGCAGTGTAGGCAAGTTGCACCAGACCACCGGACCACTTCGTGCCACAGCAAGCAGTCAGGTGCTGGGGTAATAAGGCAAAGTAACAGCTCGTCATCCACAGACCTCCTGCTGTAAAGTTGTCCGTTAGTGGAGAGTGGGCTGCGCCACATGGAAGATGAGAAAGCTCCATAATTCCATGTATCATTGAGGAACATGTCAGAACACTAGTTGGAGACCGATCCAAAAGAAAAAAAAAAAAGCAAGCTGGGCATTTTGCACCACCTGCAATAGAAGCCCGTCAAGGGAAGAGGAGTGACTATTTGGATCTGCCTGCATTTAAATGCAAATTAGAAAGAAAATACCAGCTGCAATGGGAACAGAACAGTGGCTCCTAAAGGTTCAGTGGTTCAGTTTGAATACCTCTCTTGTGACATCAGTGACTTACTTTTCAAAGGACCTGTGCACCTGTAGTTCTTATTGTTCTCTATTGTTTGAATTGTTTATTCCTTCCAAAAATTATTTTACAGTTAGATGTAAATTGGGTCTTTGTACAGAGCTAAAAAGGAAAAGGAAAAAAAAGTAACAAAAACTATGTTGGGAGAGAAAGAAAGGAAGAGAATGTTACTGGAAATTTTTAGACCCTTGGTTTGTTCTGGTTTTGAAATACGGTTCAGCTGGGTTTTCTCTACCAAATTAGTTCCTCCATCTCCACAAAAGAGACTGGAAATCTAAGCTGCTTCCTGAGTTAATCAAGTAGAGGAGAAAGCACAACCAGAGTCTTATCTGAGTTTTCCCTCTGGCTTTTCCACCATACCATCCCTTTACTCCATAAACTTCCAGCAAGTTTAAAGGCTCTCCGGCAGCATAAATATAAGTGGGTTGCCTAAGATAAGGGACACTGCATGAAATGGAGAACATGAAAGCAAGCACACATCGAAACAGCCATCTGCTCAGCCTTGGAATAGGAACATTGCAGAGCTCATCTGTGCATTAGTGTTGCCATTTAATGCAGTTCCTAACAAAAAAAAGTTAATAAAATTCATGGCTGTAGCTGACTCACATTATAATGTCCTTCTAGAAAAAGCCTGTACCATTGCTCTGTGAATCTGTGCACAGAATAATAATACGTACCATAAAGCAAACTGAAGAGTCTCAGGTTTCTATTGCTGCAGATAGGTGGACTCTGAGTTTACAAGTCAATTGGAAACCCCTTGCTGGCAGCGGGAAACAACCTGTTTTCCTGAAGCATACCACACCAGAAGTTGTCCCCAAGCCTGGGAGCCATGTGTTCTTAATATTCAACAACTGTGCCAACAGAGTAAGTATTGAAAAGGAGGTACGGAACAACTGCTATTTACATCACTGGAAAATTGTTAAGAAATGGGATATAAGGTCGACGGAGTCTTAACACACCTCATCAGCATTATCTGTTTCTACTTTCAGTCATTTTGCACATGGTGGTCCACAATGAAACCTTTCAACATTTACCTTTTACCTAAGAGTTCACTTGCTGTACTACTTATCGGTAGAGGTAATGGTAAGCTAAGTTGATGGCACATGGCAAATACCACAGTAAGGGTAATTACTTGCAAATAGCTGCTGTGAGGCTGTTAAGAGCAACCATCGTATAGAAATAGTACAATTTAATAGCTTACCCTACAAATCATTGCAGTCATTTTAAAACTGTCATTCTACAGAGAAATATTATTTCTATAGGCTGGCTCTCATTCTAAAGCCTTCAAGGGATATATTCGCTAAGTAAGAGCTACTTCCACTTCATTTACATTATTAAATTAGGTTTCTCAAACAAATATTGTCAGTAGTATTAGTAAGCAGTTCTTATTTCATTTACTGAAGATGGAGTTGTGAATTCTCTGAAGGAAAAATTAAAGTGTTTTAAGATATGCAAAAATTTGGAGGGCAGAATCCATTGCATCAACTATTTTCCTGGCTGCTGTAAAGTGATGTTTTTCCATAGACTTCAGAGTTTTATACTTTACATGGAGAGATAAGAATCCAGCGGTCTCTAAGTACAGAAAGACTGCAAAACAACATATTTAACAGTTTACAAAAACACTCGTTTATTTAGAAAACAAGGTATTTAACTGCAAGATATATTAAGTAAGTGTTCAAAATGTATGAAAGAGAACTGCAAAATGCTGGAATCTGTCAGATTTGGGGGACTGATAGGCTTTGTGCATGTCTGTATGTGCATGCGTGCCTGTGCCTGTGACGTCTTTGATTCAACTGCCAATGTAATTAACACACTCCTGTGGGAGACGGGGGTGGTGCTTATTTTCCAAATCACAAACTCCTTGTTGTTGAGCCCAGGACTGTCTCAACTGGGTGTTTCTAAACATCTCACGCTGAACTATTTTATTTGGCATAAATAAGTAAATAATGTGCAAAAGAGGAGTTCGGACCCCACACTTCCTTCTTAGATGAGCTCCAAATGTCGAGGATATTGGGCTTGGACAGGAAGGGTATCTTGCATTGCCGTGCCCAAATCTTTTTCATATATTTTCTCCTAAATGGCTCAGGCACCAGTAATTGTGAATCAAAAGCTCCTTAGTGCTTAAATCGTGTTTGAAAATGAAACTCAGGCTTGTAAGCTACTTGGAACCTTTGAAAAATGTGATTCTCTGCAAGGGTTTATGCCCATTCACAGTACCCCACACATGGAGTCCCAGCACTGCCACAAAGAGTCACAGGAATGGGAGTTTACAGAGGCATTTAATTGCTGCTGGATCTTGGGTTACATGAAACAGGGTTGAAATCACAGTCCAAGTGACACCTGTGGCAAAACTCTCAACAATTTTTGGATTTCACTGAAGGATGTGGGATGGAATTACAGGAGAAAATACCAGGATTTACATATCAGAGACATTCATAGACTGCAGCTTAATTCTTTCTCAGTGTAACAAAAATAAATGAATTTGGCTCAAATAAAATGAACGTTGACAAGTGCTTGTAACACTGTCAGCGGAGAATTTTTTTTTGAGTTTAGTATATTAGTGTTTGCTACAAAAACTGAGGAAGTAGGAGATCCAAGTTCACTTTCTTTCCGTCTCAGGCAAATTGAATCTATATCTGCCATCGATCACTAGCTGCTGGACTGGATAACAACTCTTGTTGGCTTCTATTTAGAAGTGCAGGAAAAAACACTGTGAAAATACAATAAATGGGATCCACTTTTGAAATTAACATTAATTGAGAAGTAAAGGATAACAAAAAGAAAGCCCAGTGGAGGCTTTTACTTACTTGAACTAAATTCTCTGTTCCAGAAATTTTTCATTATCTTGATTTTTACCCTCCTAGCTAAGAATGGGGAGATCAATGGAAATCTAAAAAATGTTCATGGAACAAGTTTGTGTCCTGTGAGTACAGCTTAGATGTGAGAGGGCTGAGGAAATTGCTGCAAATCAATACAATACAGAATCTAAACATACAAATAGATTTAAACAGATGTGACTACTAATTAATGAGTTAAACTGAAAAGAGAGACCTGAAGGTTATTCCTACTTGTAAACAGCCTCCAACATAACTAGCAAATGAAGAACGTTTAATCTTTTCTCTTCCCACTGTGTAGCGGTGCCGACTAGTCCGCCATCGATGCGTCGTACTTGGCTCTCCGTCTGCTACATACTCAAAGTTTTTGCCACTATCTTCTTGCTCAAAAGCCGCACAGAAGTTTATACATCAGTGCAAGCAATGTTTAAATGTGCCCAGCTAATCACTGAAGGCATTGTCACAGAACAGAGGAGCCATGCAGACATATCAGATGCTCTGGCAACAGTAGCATAATCCAATCATTCATTAACATAAATTAAAGCTACAATGCTGCAGGCCTAAGAATTGAAAAAAAGTTGGAAATCTGGAAGTTAAAAGGACCTGGATTTGCGGGGAACTTTCAAAGCATTGTCCTACACAAACCCTGCCTGCCTTAGCCAATGGACAGGGAATTTCATTTACCTAAAAATGGAGGCTTTGAAGAAGCTGATTAACACAGAGTTCAGCCTGGTGTTACGGGCTAATGAAATGACTAGATCAAGCCTCTGTTTAGAGACTGAAATAATAACATAGTAGCACCTTCTCACATCATTTATTTTGTTTCTTAAAGAAAGCAGTTATCTTAGAAGTAATTAAGGTGCTTCTCTGATTTTTGAAGCCTGCACATTGTACTCAGGCTGTAGTTTTTCCTTCTGTGTTGACTGCTAGTTGTTGTGGGCTTTCTGAAACGCTGAAAAGCAGTTCAGAGTGACTGAAAGGCAAATTTGTGCTTAAAGAATAGAAATGCCTCTTCTCACAGTGCCACATGTATCCAGTTTGGGGGTTTTTCTCTGTGTCTAAGATGTGCTATATTTTTAGTCCCACAAGAACTATGGCAGCAAATTTTTGTAGCATGTGAGGTGGCTTGTACCAAGGGATTTCACTCACTTGCGCAGAGGGTAAAATTCTCTCTGTATGCTTGTGTCATAGGAAGTTTCCATTGTATCTGAATAGTCAAGTCCTCTTGCAACCATCAAGCTATTTGAAACACAAAATTCTAATATAGAACCAAATGACAGATGAAACATTCACATTTTGAAGAATAAACTGTATGGATTTAATAAACATATTACATTTTATCTATTTTATTTTAATCAATTAATTGTGCCAAATTCTACTTTCCATTTTCAAGAAGAATGCAATATTCCATTGTGTTATTACACATAGCATCTAAATACATCAAAACACCTACAGTTAGTCTTTTAGATACAAAAATGACTCTTTCAATTAGCCAGAATTGCTGGCACTTCTCTGTTTGCTGATGTAGCAATATCTGTGTTTTCATCTCTTTCTGATTTCAGCCTCCTTTTATTTGCAGTTCTTGCCACTCTAATGAACCTATTACCTTCAAAAATGATGTATTTGAAATTATACAGAAAAATCATGTATGTATGCAATTATTCATGGACTTTTTAGGACGGTAGCGATGTTTCTCAATGGAAGTGTATAAATACTTTAACCCTAGTCTGTGCGTCTTAATACAATTTAAAGTGTTAACTGAGATTTATAAAACTTTCATTTTTGGCTACTATACCTACTTTCATACTGTAATTGCTCTTGAACTTAGTTGAATGATTTGAAGTCTCTCTCTAAATGCATACTGTCTTTTTGCCTTCCCCTTGGCCATCTTATTGGACCTTATGAATATTTGAACAATGTCCTTCAGGTTGGAATCAATTAAACGTTTATCACGTTATTAATTTAATACTTTTCAATCTAGCATATTTGCTTCAAGAGATTTCTTCAGCTCTCTTCATAATCATAAACTGAAAAAAAAAATTAAAAAGAAAATAACCTTTCTGGATGAGGAGCTCGGGTTTCTGTTCTTTCTAGTTGGGAATCACAGCTTCAGTCTGTGCTTGACCTAGAAGGAGTACTCGATAGTAGAGGAAGCCTATATTTGCCTTTCCCAGCGGTACATGAGAGCTTCCTTCCCTTTGTTACAGAGTGCACTATATTACATTTGACTGCAGTAACTGGTTTGACAGACTCAGCTTTTATGCTCATTGGCATTCTGTTATTGTTAAAGGGGAAGCTTAGCTTGACTCCAAAGCAGAGTGGCCTAGAGCCTGACTTTGGATGTGCCTTGTAGAGAAGACAGAGATTTGGAGAAGAAAGCACTGCACGTCCCGGCAGTGTGCTTGGGCAGCATTTCAGTTTTGGTGGCAGGAATAAGAACTACTGATAATAAAATTGGTTCTTTCTAGGTGACTCTCTGTCTAATGGTTCCTTCGATGTTTGTCATCTAAATAACCTGACTCTGCACAGGTTATCATTTGAAAATTGCCCAGATGCAAAATAATATGTATTTAGGAAGTGATAAAATGCAGTGCATTTAAGTGTCCTGTGTAAGACAAAATCTGCAAAACAACACTTAGCCGTGGGATTTATTAATGATTATTCCAAGTATGTGTTAACTACAGAAACAACACTATGAACTACTCAGTACAGAATGAATAAACAATCTACAGGAAAATGTAGTTATAGAAATGACTAATAATGATAACAGCTTTAGCATAGGTAGCTTATTTTCCCTGTCTATTTGCCTTACAAAGACATACTGTTTCATAGCTCACAACAGCTTGAGGCTGACCAACTGCATGTACATAACTTTTAAGCAGTTGTTTCTTCTAGATTCTCAGCTGCCTGGGATTCCCATTTTCAGGTATTAGCCCATAATTTTGTTCTTGAATCTCTCTAATAGTGATGCAGATCCCAGACATGTTTCCCCAAAGATGTAGGATACATTTTTTTCCCTAGGCTTATAATTTTCCTGAAGCGAGACATCGCTATTTCAACGTGAAGGCAATAAAACATTTCTGAACATTAGAAACGACAGTCTCCCCTGTAATAGATCCCTATTTATTTTTAACAGAATCAATAGTTGTTTGCAAGTAATTGCACGCTGCAGTCTGTAAGTAAGGTAAGATTGAGAGCATGCAGCTCTCTCACGATTCAGGTATAGTAATCTGATGAAGTCTGTGGCTATTTTCTATGAAATCCACAGTGCCAGCTCTTTCAGCAGGTTCATAAAAGTGACCCCTTTCCAGATGGCTCCATATATCCCTTATGAAATCCATCAATAAAACAAACTTCCTTTGCCTAACCTCTGCATTGATTGAAGTTAAGTACTGCATTTGCTAGTAGAACTCAATGCAGCTAATAATCACACAAGTGCAGCTCAATGTTTCCTATTCAACAGACTTCAAAATACCTGAATATCATCATAATTGGTCTGCAGTTGAGTATATTTCTATCTTTATCTTAGAAGAGGGTGAAGTATCCCCTTTTATACTCAAGTAACTCTCACTCATCATACACAAGTAGATCGTGAAAGATTTATACTAGCCAGTTGTTTTCTGTTATGAAGAGGACGCTCGAATTAAGTGCCTTTGAATCTCAGCCTGACTCTTCCTCTCCAGCTTCTCCACAATATACAGCTGCATTGGCATGAGTATTAGTGAATTATATGGAAAAATACTGTTTTAAAAAATATTTCCCCCCCTCCCCCAGAGTGACATTACTACCAAAGCTGGAGCATTATGTCTGAATGGAATTTGACTTTCATCAGCATTAAAATCTAAAAGACAGAAAGGCACAGTACTGTCAGCTTACAAGGCTTTTGCTTTCAGGAGAGCAGTCACATTATTCATTCTTATTCTAATAAGACGTTCCCTTGAGAAGGGTTGGGGTATATGTAACCCTAATTAAAATGCTGTTACTGGAATGAACTGCCTAAAGATGTACAGCTCTCAATTATGGCAGAATTTTTATTTATTTTGACTTATAATAAGAAGAAAAACCTACCTGCTCTTAGAGTTTTATTACTTCAGATGCAATAGATGTATACAGGTTATGCAATGGAATCACTAAAAGGATGTTCATAACATAGAAGACAATGCAAACCGAATGACTTATAACACTGGTTTGTACCTTCCACGGAGGTAATCAAAGGGGGTTTATGGGCACCCCTAGGGTGCATATTCTGTATTGCATGAAATGATGTAATGTCTTGGAGAATCTGTCATAGGGGCAAATGTTAAAAGCAGAGCTGTGCTGAGAAAAAGAGCATAGAACAAACTTAAGGATTAAGCAGGATTCAAAACTTTTGTGAGCTATGGAGCAAGGTATCGCCATAGGCCTTCTAGTCTCTATCTTCCGTTGGTGAAAAATGAGTCAAGAACATTGCAAATACCCTAAGTTCATTTTAATTAGATTTATCTATTTAAACAGAGGAAAACACCTCCAGCAGCAGATCAAATCCTAATGAAAATTGTTCTGCTTTGAGAGAAGCTGTGCAAAGTCCTTCATCCAATGCCATTGGCCTTTTAAAATACATTCCAAATGAAAGGTATAAAACTCAGGGGTTTTGGATAGTCAAATTCATATTTGTGAAGTGAATATTTTATACATTTATTCAGCTAGTCTATAACATAAACATGTATGCACAGGAACAAGGAATGGCTTAAGACACTAGTTCAGAGAGTGGCATAGCCACTGACTCCTGGGTGATGTACAGATGTTTTGCTATCAATGCCAGCTGCTACATTCTTCTAGAGAAAGAAGGATTTTTTTTAATGAGACACAACACATGTGTTTCAGCTTACATGACGTTACATGAGATCAATCAGCTAAAACTACAAGTACCTAACTGAAGATATTTTACGGTGTCCCAAATTTAAAGAAATGGCTTATCATAAGAGAAGAAACATTTAAAAGTTATTCTTGAAGGCATAAGACAAGTCTACAATGATTAAGTTAAATTTAAAAATAGTATTATATCATAACAGCATTTTTTTAATGAAAAGGTGATGACAAGGTATTGCAGGGGGGACCCTTTTCCAGCAAACCTCTTGTATTTCCTTATCTTTGGAATCTGCTTCCTTCCTTGATCTGACAGAGGCCAAGTGTTGACTTCTAAAGAGTGTTAAAAAGTCTTTTTTTTCTTCTTTTTCAAGGAGAAATAAGATCATAGCTCAAATTGCAGGAAATGTGTGGTTTCCTTTTCTTTTGGAAAGTTTTATTTTTCTAGTTTTTGTTAAGTTATTTTAATTGTAGTTTATTATATATCAAGTGAGATATTTCTATTTACATAAAAATTCAGGTGCTGTAACTTATGAAAAGAAAAAATAAAACAATTTATCAGCAAAAGGAAGTCTAAAACACAGTCATCATTCCTTTTACATACTGTTAATGATGCTTCAAATTAAAATAATCCCAACAACAAAACACAAAGGCTCTTTATTAGCAAAGAAATAAATTTGTGTGGTACTGTGCCAGCAACATATCTGCAGCATCATTCTTAGTGAAGAACTATTCAAGTCTGGACATAATAAAGCACTCTATCTCTTCTGGATAATGATTTTCCCACATAAAATTCCTCTTTCATATTTCAACCACATGCAATCAAGTGCCAGTTTAATACCACGGTATCTATCATCACGTCATCATAGTTATTTGCTCTAGTGTCAGCTGTTTCACCAGCAGCTCAAACTCACAGCCTTTCACTTGCTGTCTCTGCCAATACTTGGAGTGAGGTTAGTCCCGATGCCATTCAAAGACAACAAAAGTGCATAGGAGTTCCAGGAACGCAAAAAAAAAAAGTAAATTGTCCCGACACTAATAAAGCTACTAACAAAAGCTTTACCAAACTTCTCTGTAAAAAAATGTTTACTTAATTTTGCTTGGAACAAACTTGAGAATATAAAGGGTGGGAAGAAGATGGCAAAGCTGTAGTAGTTGCAGTGTTGCACTACTCTACTTGCTAAACTGGTAACAGAACTTCATTAGAATTCTGCATAACAGCACATCTATTTAACGCCCATATTACGACGGAAGTGTTACTGCACTGTGCTTTTCTGACATCCAACAAACACCATAGTTGTATTAGAAAGATGAACATGAATATTCAAGTAATGAACAATAACAAAACCTTAGCAGTAATATAACTAACTAGAAAAGTTAGCCAAAGAACAGGGGAGAAAGGAAAAAGTTTTAATTCAGGATTTTATTAAAGTGAAAATGTTTTTAACCAGTTACTCTGAATGGTATAATCAGTTTTCACATTCTTATGAAATTTTGAAATTTAACTGCAACTCCATTATTACATAATGAAGCCAGAATTAATCAAAGGTAGTCTTTCCAGCTGGTTTCACTGAAAGCCCATTACTCTTTGGTAGCCTTTCAAGTACTTAGGTGCCCAAAAGGTGCCCAACTTGCAGGTCATAAATCGTTCACTGAGCAAGCCATATGCCTTTGTAAACCTCAGATTTGCATGACTGTGGTGTATTTATACACCTGGAAGTACAAAAAAGGAAATGTTTTGTGCAAACATTCCAATGATTACAGTTCCAATAGTCAGGTTTAAACTATAAGTATTTGTGTATACATTTCTACCAGGTTTTGAAGAAAACAGTATCTTTTTCAATGTTTATATACTGGGAAATATATTTCAAACTAGCCATGTTTCAAAGCAATATATTATTAAAAAGGTACTGATTTTGGCTGAATAGCTTTTTTAGTATTTACAATATACTGACTTTTCTCCATTCCACTTTAATATATGTTAATGAAATAACAAGGATAAGAATAAAAACATTTTAGGTAACAGTATTCATTTGTTGATTTAAAGCTATTCTTTTCAGTTAAAATACTGCAACCTCAACAAGCTAGAGTGTGTCAAAACCAAAGCTATATGACAAAAGCACTCACATTAAAAGCTATATCCAATCACAGGCTCTTTGCATATAAAATGCAGTTTTAGGCATGTTGAACAGCCACAAGTAACAGAGGCGTGAGCACCATGTTTCTTTCTTATTTAAATTTTCAAAGCTAAACACATGGCTTGTCTGTATTTAAGTGAAAAAACCCCAACCTGTGATCAGAATATTGCAATGAGTTAATTAGATTTAGCTTGTGTAATAGCTTAAACATCAGTGCATTCTGACAGTGCTGCTCTTTCACTCACTGAATTTCAAAGCGGCAAGTGGAGGTAAATCTAGATCTGTTTATTCCATTTGGCCTAGAGAAGCTCCATCAAGCACAGTCAGATGGGCTTGTGCCATCCAATGGCAGAGCCCTAAGCCTGTCCCTCGGAGTGCAATGGCCCAGTGAAAGGCTGATCAGTTCATCATTAACAATATTTGAGACCAAAGACATGTGCCAGGGTAGGAAAATATCCCTGAGAGGGCAGAGGTGTTTGTGTTATAGCTCAGGTTACAACTTTCATTCCATTTCTGACACAACCTCCATCCCTGCCTTCAATCTTTAATTCTTCTCACCATACTAAAATTACATTTCTGAAGATCGGGATCCAAAAGCTGTTATATAGGTGCATGTGAAACATATAGATTGATGTGCCATATAATAGTGGACAGAAAAAAGAACTCCCTAATCACCTGGGCTGAATGAATGAAGGAAGACATATTTGCTTGCCATCTGTTAATGTAAATGGTGCAGATAATTTAACAGTATTAGACCTGAATCATCATGCTATTATTCCAGTTTTACCTCACTGTGAAACTGGAAGTGAATCATTAATATCAATGAAATTATCCCGGTGTCAGCCATGGAGTAATCTGCAGAAGGGATCAGGTTCATTAATTTTAATAATTTATGATACAGTGTAGGCTACACAATTTTACTAAATCTACTTTTATTTAATGTGACCCACTGATCCTTGCATGCATTACAAATCATCCAGTGTATTTGATGTCTATTATAAGCAGTTTCTGAGGAAGCATGGCTTTTTAGCAGAGTGTACTAACTTCTGAATTTATCTGGGAAGACTGCTGACCTGATCCTCGAAATGTTAACCAAAGTGGTAGCTTCTAGGCAATGAAGATATCACCATAAAAAGATGAACTTTTCAAGCTGCAATGGTAGTTTGAAATCTGAATGTAGAGCACTATATGATGCATCAAAGTCAATAAGTATAAATTAAATGCAATAGGTGGAGCACCTAAAAAATTGCTGATTCAGTCCTTCATTTACCAAAATATTTGAAACAAATTTTTATGTGATATTTTTATCTTTCATTCTTTATAAAATACAAGTAAATGAAACTTGCATTGAATTCTATTGCTTCACTATTATTAATGTAATAACACAAGTAAAATGAAATAAATTATGTCAAAAGAATAACAATAAACTGAAAGTTGAAAGAACTTTTTAAACTTATCTATGGATTAATAATAGACAAAATTGCAGTAAGATGTTATAGTCACACCTTTCAAATTGAGTTTATTGTGGAAACTACTAAAATTGTTTCTTAATTGTTTATCATAATTGATTGATGATAATGATGATTTTCTTAACTGATGGTTTTAAGATGGCTGGTAAGATCCTCATGCGATAGATTTTGACCTCTCTCCACTGATCCAGTAAAGGTACACTAATTTGTACTAGTACAAGGTCTGCTGGCTATTTTTATTAATATCTTCAGTTTGATTTCGAACCTCACTTGTCACTGGATTCTACAAAGTATTACTTGTTCCTGTAAAACGGAATGGAAAACCTGCTTAACTTGAATTGATGATTTTTGTTGTCATCAAATTCTGCCTCCATACTGGTTCAAATTCAGAGAAAAAGCCACGGCAACTCCTTAAAGTTGCATATCACTTTTCAGGAAGTTGGGTCCCTTGGAATATTATTTAGTATGTTCCGTTTTCCTTTTTGCAGGAATTCATCTGTACAGAAGGAAAAACTGTGAAAAAATCTAAGAGGTGGCAGATCTGTTAAAGGGAGGACAAGTATCGTAGATGTGCAATAGAAAGAAAGAAAGACAGAAAAGGAAGGGATTTGGTAGCAAAATAGCACATGGAGAAAGAACCAATAACTTAAAAAGGAAGGAAAAGACAAAACATAACCTATGCTCCTTGTTAGTACATACATAGATAAATAAATTCCTAGGGCACTTGTCCCTCTGGAATCACTCTTGTGATACGTCAAACTTTTATCAGTCCCAGCAGAATTGAAGTTCAGAGAATCACATGTGAGGAGGAGCCACGGCGTGCCTCAAGGATAACCCGTATTATGGCTGAGAGGAAACCCAAGAAACTGTCCTGCTTCTTTCCACTTCTTCTTCATCCTGTGCTGGGACCCTGTACCTGCGTGGACTCTAAGCTTCCTAGTATGTGCCATGAAAGAAAGAGGAATGCCTGGCCTTCTGGTACCCAAAACACACGGCAAAGCTGCAGCAGCGTCTGTGGGGAAACTGGTGATCTTCTCCCCCAACAGTGCTGCTGCGCTTTATGGACTTTATGTGCTTTCCTGCCTCAGTCAGAATTTGACCTCCAGCAGAAGGGCATTGTGCATGCTATTCAAAATTGGCCTTTATAGGTTCAGATATGTTGAATGCCTGTTCACTTGGTTCCTGATTATTTACTTACAGCTTTGCTGAGTAGCATCATTTACTTCAGACCTGTAAGTTAGAGATCAGAGCTCTATGTTATGCATAAGAATCTTTGAGGTAGCAGTAAATGAACTGCAAAAGAGCCCAAATAATAGCTGAAAATCTGGAAAGTTTCCCCAAAGGTATATGTCTGAGCAGAAGTTTGAAATCTCACAAAATATTGGCCTTCCTAATTTTCTGTCTTTATATTTCAGATATAGAGCTAGCCAATTTGTTTGCGATATTCCATTGCTGCTATTATTAATATAGATCAAGAATTTAACTCTTTCCATTCTTATTAGACATGAAAGGTTCCTTTACTTTTCCTCTTCTTTTTCCAGTTTATAAAGTATGTCTAAAAGGCAAGTCTGAAAAGCTAAAACGAAGTGTTTGAATGAATGTGGCTGAAAAACAGGAAAATGAAAAACAACTCTTTAGAAATTAACTTCCTGTTTTGTGTTTAAAAACTTTTCAAGCTCTGTTTATCACTTTTTTTATTCCTCTAATATCCTTCAAATCATTTGCTTGTAAATTTTTTAGGAAGAGATCTCATTTAGACATCTGTCCTTTTGATTATAAAGTTAAGAGGTTAAGGTTATTTTGGTGCCTGTATGATACGTTGTCCAAGTTACATAAACAGATAAAAAGTAGACAAACCTGAAAAAGGCACACATTGTAGTTCAGGCAGAGTTTTATTTTATACAAATCAGTTCATCCATCCATAAATTTAGACAGAATGGAGTTACTCTCATTCACTGTATAATGATTTACATAATAAGCATAAGTTTGAAAAGCCATTACAGCTTGAAGTTTATTTCTTAGCACCTCCAGGGATCTTAAATACCTTTTAAAAGACTTTTTTTTTTTTTTTTTTTTTAATTGAAGAAAATTACACAGCTGATACCAGGAATTTATCCTGTTAGGTCTTGTGTCTGATAAATATTTAGACATTACTGCACTCATAGTGTCTTGGGATATCACCTTACTCAGAGCAGTCTCTGATTCACTTTCCATCTTGCTTGGTACTGTTAACATCAACACACGAGACCGTAGAAGCTGAGGAACCAGAGCTCTGTGAACACAATTAATCAGGAGAGTATCTACAGAGTAACTAAAGACTATGACTTTAATCTGTGGTAAACTTGACAGAAAATGTAGCTTCAGCTTCCTTCCAGACAGAAAAAGTACAGATCACATATATACTGCTTAAGTTAAAACCATGTATCTAATTCAGTGTTAACAGTTTGGGCTACCTAAAACTGTATGAGAACCAAATCAATACCCAACTGATCTTTCAAGGCTGTGGAAACATCAAACAACTTCCCTTCACGCCACATCACCTCTGCATCCCTGTACCCTGAGCATGGATTTGAAGGCATAATCTTCTGTATCTGAGCTTGGAAATGCAGTTAGTTAGTTGCTGTGCAATAAGTAGGTGACAAATACAGAAAGTGAACTGAAGAGATAAGAGTCTGGATAGAGTACCTGCAGTGAATTGGGATTTTACTGCCATGTACCCTCTTCCCGCCCTGGGGAAAGCTCCTGTCCTTGCAGCTGAACCATCAGAAGAGATGGATGTGTGTCTGTGCTTCTGCCTCTCCAGTGCACAGCTGGGTGCCCTAGTGCACATCCATCCTCATCAGTCGTTGAAGCTAATACAAAATAAGCTCAAACATGCTTAATTATCAGCAGATGGCAGCTAACTTTTTACATCTTAAAGCTACTGGTGCAGGTGAATATTTCCCCTGAATACAAGCAGTCTATATTTCTGGAGTGGATCTTTCTGCATCTCTCTTTCTTAGATCATATAGAAAGCATCTAGGTGAATATCAGGTTAGTATTCGTGTGGTTATCACTCCATGGCTTCGGTATACTCAGATACACCCTGCTACTTCGGTAGCCTTTGAATGTAATATGTTTACCTCCAAGATTTTTCCTTATTTTTTGGATGCCACTTCAGTAGACTTCTCAGAATAACAGGATGGTTACTGTCACTGTCTTGTTTATGCTGTGGAATTATTATGAATGCTGCTTTACACCCTTTCTGTGCTTTGGCTGATGCCTGCAATTATAGGGACAGAATGACATTTAGCAATATATCTTGCACCCTGGCATATTTAATTAGTATGTCAAACTTGTGCTTCTACTTCTATTTCTATTTCTAAAGCAGAAGCACTTTGCTTATAGTTTGGTGTCAGAATGCATGAAACCTCCTTGGCATAATGTGAATTAGAACCAGCAGCAAAATGAATGAATGATTAGCATTGGGCATGGATCCAGTGTTTGACATTCCACTCATTAGAAAGTCTACTCTAATTAACGTAATTGGAATCTACTGGGTGTGCCATTGATGGATTTGCTTGTCACCACAATTTTGTTTTATGTTCCATCAAACTCATTGGTGAAAACATGATGTATGCTAAGATTACCTTGTAAAGACCCAGTTCTTCAGAGGGATCTGCAAATTACAGCCTCTTGCTCCCACACGGGGACTTAATGAAGTCAATGGGAGGCAGGGTGCATGCTAGTGCACCCCTTTGCATGATAATTATCTTCTCATAGTCCATATGAGTTATACATAACGGACACATAACTTTGCATTTATCTAGCACCTGGGGATTTCAAATGATCTCCTAAACACTGCGGAATCAATTGAGCCACTTTTCCTAATGTTAATAGCACCTTTTCCTACAAGGGGTCACTGGAAGTACTCAATAAACTCATTGGGTCTACTCAATACATTGTCAGAATCTGGCTGTAATTAAGTAAGTCTTGTAAAAACACTGTTATAAATGAAATGTTATGCATTTTCTGACTGGTATACAGGGAATCTGATATTTCCATAACTATACAGTAAATGATTAACAAAACCAGAATAAGACCAAGGACTCTGTTGAATGAAAACGGGCTCTGCAAGTTGCCACTTGAATCATTAGAACTACCAACTTGAAGGATTTTATCCTTTTATCTAAAATCCTGTCACAGCCATCTCAGCTGCAGTCAGACATTCCACAAAGAACTTTTGCTTTTCAACTTGAAGGTGTACACCTGTGCTGACTTTCCCTCTTCTTTATATGCATATACATATTTCATTAGATCGAGGCTCTCATAATGGTGGGCAAATAGTCTATTCTTGGTCTGGAAAATAGCATTGATATTAAATGTAAATGGGAGGTTTGATTTCCATTACACTTTTCTGCTCTAAGGCATAGAATTCTGTAAACAGAATGAAAAAAGACATACTTTAAGCTTTTAAAGCATGAAATGGTTAAACGGATACCAGTGGAAGGAAAATTTACATGATGGGGAAGACATATAGACAAAGCTAAGCCCCTTTTATTAATATAAAATCTGTGGTCATACTTGGCATGAAACATGTATCCCCAGAGAAGTTTAAAGAATACATGCAGCAAGAAAAATACCTTTGTTACCTCATGAATAATGGGCTTCAGTGAATATCATGACAATAAGTATATTTTAGGAAACAGTATTGTTTATAGTAGTCTGTTGAAAGATTAAAAGGATTTAACATTTCATTTACATTGTCTATTTTTTCTTATAGCTTTCTAAAAACAGGTCTGTAGAATGTGTTGCTTTTCTACAGAAATTTCATGAGAACAGAAATACTCTTGTCATCAGTTGTTGTGGTTATTAATATGGGACTGTGGAAAATTTCCTCTTACCTAAAATGAGTTCTGTGAAACTAATTTACATTTATTTAAAATCTAGTGAAGACTTACAGATGTTGTGATGAGTGAGAGAAGTTAGAGTGGTATCTGAAGATGTACTAGAAAGTGAGGTAGGAGTTTCTGCTTACCTTTGTGATTTATAAGCCACTGTTTAAGACTGTCAATTAAACGTAAGAATTGCAACAGTCATTGCGAAATAAAAATGCCCTCCCTTTTAATCTTGGTGCAAATACATTTAAAAGAAAATCACGCAGGTATTTATATAGTGCCTGCCTCTAGAATTCCTAAAGGATTTCAGCTTAAATGAATGTAAAAATATCTTCTCAATAAAAAAAAATATCACTATTTCTTCGCTTACACTGAAATATGTGCACATCTAAGGCAGTTCGTGGTAGCAAGTGCATCACATAGCCAACTGCAATGTTGGAGAATGCCCAATTTGATTAGAATTATAAACTAGTTCTGCTGGGAAGTTAAGGTTTTGGTGAGAAACTCAAAACTAAATAGAAGGAAAGAAGCCAAAGAATCTTCCAATCGGCTTTATATTCCATTCAACATATGGTGAATAGGCAAGAATGCTCAAATTGATGAGGAAATGAGTTATACTCTTGTGACAAGTAGAGTTTTAATAACTTAAGTTGGTGCTTTTGTGTCTTAGTAGGAAGGTGGCATCTTCTTAATAGTCTTCGTTCATCAAACAAAAATTCACCCTTTTAAGTTTCAAGAAAAGTGAAGGTGCTGAACTTAAGCTTTCATATGTATATTGCATCTTCCAGTGGTGGCTCCCAAACCT
Organism: Burhinus oedicnemus; assembly: GCA_008921705.1. Taxonomy (NCBI): domain Eukaryota; kingdom Metazoa; phylum Chordata; class Aves; order Charadriiformes; family Burhinidae; genus Burhinus; species Burhinus oedicnemus. The sequence continues at coordinate 2,574,112 of VFFE01007836.1, forward strand.
TTTAATTCACTGGGAAGCTATGACATAGTAAATTATTTCAGGCAATTGAGAAACTAGACAGAAAAAGGACATAACCCATACATTGGCCTGGAAATGCAAATCCAGAAAATTGCATTAAATATAAAAGCACTCTGTTATAAAAAGTCATTTTCCAAGTCTATGGTGGAAGACTAAACAGGAAAAAAAATCACAAAAAAGGAGCACAAGTTGATCTTAAAAAAAAGGAGCCAATTAAGATAATTACCCAAGAAAAGTACTTTTATTTTGCAAGTCTCTATCTGCATGTCTCTCTGGAAGTCTGCATCTTCTGAACTTAAATGTGTTTTGCAATCTGTTTGTATGTTTTTTTTTTACTTGGAGCATATTTATAAAGTGCACAAAGTTGCTTTTCCTCTTTAATTTCTTGTTATACGCAGCTTGTTTCTGCATAATGTGTGAATTACAAAGAAATCCTAGGTCTGGATCAGCAAAAGATCCATTGCAATGGTTTGCTTCATGACCTTTTGAAGGGCTCCAACATTTTTCAAAGTCTGTGAAGACTTTCTCTTTAGGAGCATTTTTCTAATAGGATTAGGCTCATGTTCTCTCTGCCATCAAGAACTGGACGTTCATTTTTCTGGGGCTACTGAAATAACACAGTCACCCACTCTGGGGAGACATTTCTGTCTCTTTCTCCAGAAAGATACCTCAATTTTTCAATATCAGAAGGAATTTGCTCTGGAATTTTACTTTGGTCCCCATCAATAGGGGATATTTTGAGCATACTTATGGATCTAAAAATGTACAAGTATTAAACAGGTAGTGCCACACAGAAGAGCGGGGTGTTGCTTTTCTTAAAAAAAATATTATTCTTTGAATGTTTTAAAGTCAGAAATTGTCCTGAATCTTTCCAGAAGTACATTAGAAGTAGTATCTGAGATTTGTATACTGAGACTGTAGATAGTTTAATGCTACTGTTAAAGAGAAACTGTTGATATGGGCTACAATTTTGGGACAGCAGAAATCCAGACAATGGCATTCATCACCCCAGCACCAAGGCTGGTATGGCTTACCTGTGCTTTGGCCAAAAGAAATTTAGACCATTTGTTAAGTGTTAGGTTTTCCACATAGTATCAAGAGCTGGGAATCTCAGTGCCTTAAAATGTACAAAAGCAACTGATCATGCTGAGTAAGGAACGACTAGAAATTGCCTGAGAAGTTTGGAGTACAATAAGGATCTGTGCTCTTTATTGATGCTTCTTCCTAGATTACTTTTTCCTATTTGTACTAAGAAACACAAAGAAAAATAACAGAATCTCATCTGGCAATTTATATAAGGTATAAATATATATATGTACGTCATATATAAATCTTAGTCTGGCAGTTCATATAATATATAAAAAAAGGTTTCTTTTAATAAGTTAGTCTTAGGAAAGACATCACGTTCCCTTGAAGTCCCCTATGGATATTTGTCATTCCTACATCATGATTCATACACAGTTATTGAAGATTACCTGTAAAGAAAATTTCTTTTAAAATTAATCTTCTATTAACTTGTTAAAATATAATGATTAAACTATAATTAATAATTTGTAACCATGATTCACTAAGCTCATTATTTGTAATCCGATTGTGGAGTCTAATCTCTCTTGCTTGTCAGCCAGACACACTGGGTAAAATTTATCTTGACATTTTATATATGTATAAATAACAATAAATGTATGTAACTTAGTCTTTTTTACATCATTTCACAGCCCTTTTCTTTTCTACTCTCCCAAACCCCTCCTGAAAAAATAGAAACAAAAGACTTATTCGCAGATTCATAGAAAACAGATACCAAGGTCACATGGCTGAGAATTCAGAAGTTAGCCTTGAGCAGAGATAGGGGTTTAAATAAGTTGGCATCAATGAAAAATGCAGTTCCACAGCACCAGCACCTCATTCCAATCTCACAAATTCTGGCTGCACAACACTGTAATTCTTGATTTATACTGGACCCAGAAGATCTGCTACATTATGAATTCATGTCTATTTTAAGCCTATCTTGTAACCAAACTGCCACGCAAAGGAGACCATTCCGTTTCCCAAGTATCATAAATTCAATTTCTGCTGCTTTAGACAGCCTTTTTTTAAGAACATGACTACTAAGCTTTTTTATATTTTTTCAATCTTTGCTCAATATGTTTTAAGTTAATGTGTTCAAATTTAACTTATTTTTGATAGTAAAATCTGTAATAATAAATTTATAATGTGTTACATTTTACACATTAATCACAACTTAATAAACTTTTAACCTTTTAGTCAGAATAGGTATTGTACAGTAGCAATCCTTTTTGTGCCATTATCTGGGAGACTACCTGTGCAGCTAAATGAGGAATGGTAGGCATCACTGGGTGAGGCAAATTGACCTGGTTCTGCAACAGGGGAAACAGAACCGTCTCAGGATGACCTCACACAGGTCTACTGTTGTGTTTTATCCACTTCCACCAGTCTGAGGAGAAGGCAGAACAAAGTATGCTCATCTCTGATAGGCGTCTTAAAGAGTACATGAGTGACACTACACTGATTTGTGGTTCCTAATATGTGAAACTAGCCCATACTTCCTCAACATTTCCAGTCAGTACATGCTATGTGGACTGAAAGCTAAAAAGGGGTAGACCGTAAGTGAAATTATACTTGTAGGATCACACCCAAAAATAGTATTAGCAGGTTTTCTTCCAAACTATTCTATAAGGCAATTTGTGCCAGGTTCAAACAGCTGAATAAATAGCTCTTGGCTTGTTGATATAGCAGGGAAAAAAGCATTCTAATTTATTGCAGTTTATCACATGCATTTATCCTTACATTTTTTGCCAGGATAACTATATAAGATTGTGCATGGTGAATTTGTGCCTGTTTATATGAAAATTGGACGAAAAACTGGGTCAAAGTACTATTCTTAACCACAGATGAAATGCTACTGACTGCTTGAAAATCCATTCTCATCTATATGTCTTTCCCCATCAGATTTTGAACTTTGGTCCTGAGTAGTTTAATGTAAATTGCTCTCCTTAAAAACAACACTTATTATTAAAGCTCTCTGTAGCAAGTACCACTTGTATGGTAGAAGTTGCATTACGTGCAGCATATAAAGAATTCTTGCAGAAAGGTCTGTTTATCTCATCAGAGTGAAATTATATCTGTGTAGACATAATGTATAGTAGATATATAGATATATATATGCAGTATCATGTTGCATGTTATAATGCGCTTTACAAATTGCCCAGAATTTTAAAAATAATTTTCAGTATGATATACTGCCAACAAAAACATGGCACTATAGCTTAAGACTTGGTATTATTTTGTTATTTCAGTTTTTTCTTCTCTTAATAATGAGAAAAACAATATTGATTTTGGATGTAACTATGAAAGAATGATGATTAAGAATTACAGAAATCTTTTGTCCCTGCAAAGTCCTTATAGCTCTTATGAAATTTTGAACTAGTGTACTTTGTTACCTCACAAATCATTAATATAGGCCAGCAGTAAATTGTGGGTTGGCACACTGCCCAGCATAGCACCAAGATCAAGCCTCTGCTTTCGAGTAAATTAGACCCCAGCTCTTTATATCAGAGGTACACACATTTATGGAGGCATTAGCTGTGAAATAATCTTTCATTTGCCAGTTGCTTTTCTACCTGGCTAGCTTTAAGCTAGATCATGTAAAGGAAGTTATTTGTGCAATCTGGAAAAACTACACTAAATAGACCTGTAAGGTACACTCAACAACAAGGAGGATTTGCTGAGATGCATCTCAACCAACATCTGAAAATGACCTGAACTCTTAATTGGGCAATTCTAACAGGTGTGAATCACTGTGTGTAGGCTCACAGGACCATGCCTTTCATGTGCATGATCACAGAACACATGACAGGACCAAATCCAGTTGAAGAAGTGAGACTAGACCTCTTGGTAGCATGGTATATTAATGAAATTAAAGCCCTGGAATGAAAAAGGGGAAAATCACGCCTTTTTAAATTGTTGGAAACACTTTAATCTATTACTTGTTGTATTCTAGTGATTACCAGCAATTTCTTAATCACAGTTTGTGTAATTACTTGCCATTTGCCTGTATTTAAAAAGAACTAGCTCAGATTGTTTCTAGCAAGTCATCAACGTTACTTAAAAAAATAGTTAAGCAGACAGACATACAGAATTGTTGATTGTATTTCGTGATCAGTAGATGTGAAGATATTTCATAGCAGGTGTTCGCTTCATGTAGTTATGCCACAAAGAGCAATGATTTCTCAAAATTGTTCTTTTCCTTTGAACTCTGCTGTATTTTAGTGGCCTTTTGGATGTAGTTTTCTCCTCTGTATTGTCGCTTTAATGTATACCTCTTAGAGGTGTGACGATGGGGCATGAAGAGAAAGCAAGTGATAACATTGCTCCTGTTAAAGCCCATTTGCAACTAGTGATAATCTAGGAAAGGCAATCCTGGAGGACTGGACTCCAAGGGAGCTTCACAGTTTTCCAGTCATCTGTGTACTCTTCCTCTTAAATTAGTTAAGTACTTACGTTCTGCAAGCCTGTCCTTTTTGTTGGGCGTAGGCAATTACGGACAACAGTCCTAACCCACAGAAATAATCTCCTAAGAAACATCTTGGCTGCTCAACAAGAAAGTAACCTCCGATACCTTTGATGTTTAAACCTGTCAGTTGCTTCCACTTCACACTCACTTTTACAAAGGAGTATGCTCCTAATGACTGATACTTACCCACAGAACAAATGTTTTAATTAGGAGTGAAAATTTCCTTTCCAGTATAGCCTGTATTATACAGTAACTCAAGTATCTCTAAATTCCTGGAGTCAGAAGGGAAGGCCAGGGAACAGGTTTCACAGACTCTATGCTTCAGTTCATCCATGCTACACCAATTGTCACTGTCCCTGGCAGGACAAACAGCCATGGCGTGGCAAGCAGAGGGTCAGGGGCTGTGTGCTGTACACTGGCTGACTTAGGCAGACACTTAACAATGCTTCATTTTCAGAACAGACAAAACAAGCTTCCATTTTGGTACCAGTATTACTAAATCTTGAAATTAACTGTAATAAGCCCACAAGTGGTTAAGTGGATACAAATAAAGTCAATGGAACTACACCTGCTTATACCACGTTTGAGTTTGGCAGAGTCTAATTACTCCAAATATTATTATAAAATCACCCTTTCATGTATATGCCCAAAAATGGATGTATACAGATATAGGCTCTCTGGGTGGCTGACAGAAGGGGCCTTCTTTAAGTGCTACAGGCATTTCATATACAAATATTTTCTATGGTTTCCCTCCTCAGACTGAATAATATTGGCACAGCCAACATAAACATGTGAGCTCACCAATAGGTGGAAAATGGGGACCAAGATGTGAAAAAAAACCCCTCTAAAAATTTTGACTCAAAGAATGAAATACTGAGATTTTTGCCTTAGATAAAAAAAATAAACAGTTCTGGAAACAGCCTATTGCATACAAGATCTAGGAAGACTGAACTTTTTACTGAGTTCTAGAAAGGTTTTTGTGCCACCTTATAACCATCATGAGGCAAAAAAAATTAGACAGGGAGACTGCAGCTACAGGTGGCACAGCAAAGTTTGGAGTTCAAGTTGCTTCTCAGGGCTTTCCTTCCCCCATACCTCTGAAGTCTGGGCTTCTTTCTTTGCAGGCTATTCCTGGGTCTTCAGGACCAGAAAACATACTGGGTGGCAGCAGCAGTGTCTGTGGGAGCTGAGAGCCTTCAAGCAGTTTTACACCCTTTTGGCATCCGCCATCTATTCCTCCTTTGCCACAGCTCTGGTTGCATCAAGCTGCAGCATGTGATCCAAATACTCTCCATGTACTCCACCTTCATGAGGGAAAAGCAAAATGTCTGCTTGTTCCAGTTTGCTCTCTCAGCTAGACGCTTCAGATGCGGATCAGTCTTTCTCCACATATATTGCTAGATAAGAAGGGAAGCAACAGGAATATCTCATAAGCAGAAATGTCAGTAGTTTGACCACAATGTAGACGACCAGGTCCAGCACTTGTGCAGATCACTGTTTTATTGCTCTGTTTTGGTTTGAATTCACGACTATTTGTGAGAAATGGCCTTTAATTGATCAAAACAAAAAAAAAGGGTAGGTGATGAAATGAAGGGGTTATAAATGGAGTGCACTGTATATAAAACGAAGAATAGCAAATTACCCAGGCAGAGTACACCTCTGCATTTTAGTACATTCACACGTGAAAATCTCCAAGTATGGTAAAACATATTTAAAATGTAGCAAACAAGAAAAATGATGCTTGGACAAGGACGACACATTGGTGGCGTCATTTCAAGTGTAGATTTGCATCTGTTTCAATGAATTGGAGATCTGACGGCACTTAAGCTAATGAAAGTGTAAGTAAATAAATGAGAGCTCAGAAGAAATGGATTGTCGAAAGGAAGGATACAATAAAAATTAAGTTTATTTCATGTATTACATTGCTGAAAGTGAATTCAAAACTCTTAGCAAGGAATGTGTGAAATGTGAAGCTAAGAAAGGACTAAATGGGATGCTGCGAACGTTTAGATTTCTGAAACTGTTTAGGAAAACAGTGAAGTAAAATTTACACATTTACACAAGGCTGGAATACATGACCCTGTCTGACTTAATTTTATTGGAGACCATGGCTAAAGATATAATTCTGGTTATACCAAACACATAAGCCTATGACTACTAAAAGTGCACACATAATGGGAAAAAAAGAACTAGGCAATGATTTTTGAGGGATTGCTTACCATTATCATGGAGTGATAAATGACAGTCCATAATCATAAAACCTATTTATTCTGTGCTCTACACGAGTATTCAAGATGTTAAAAAGCAACAATAATGACAAAAGAATATGGAGAGTGAATAATCTACTCTGAAGGACGGATTGAAATAAATTTTGCAGAAACAAAAATAATTACCATTTTTGAACAAAGTTCATTTGAAAGAGAGGAAAGGTAATGAGGGATGTTCAAAGCTCTTAGAGGAGAGTTTGGCAGTTCAGAGTGGAATTGTTCAAGCTAATAAAAATATTAAGAACTAAGACTGCAGAAGAGTTTAGCAAAGTAGAACATGTATCTGCTCTAGAGTTTTTCATGAATATTAGTATTCAGCAGTGCTGGGCTATATGAGACAATGATAAATCAGGCAAGATTTGGAAAAGTCTCTGAAATCTCTATGTGAATCTCTGAGAATATAAAGCAGTGCTGGTTCCACAAGGAGTGACAAATGCGGAGAGGGAGAGTATGCTATAATACATGAGGAAAAGACATATATTGAACACAAACCCTTAGAAATCTAGTTTTACATTTTTTATTTAAAGCAAATGAAATAGTTTTCAGAAAACTAATCATATAAGAAGGCAGGTGTGAGAAAGTTTCCACTTAATCATTTGTATATGAGTGAGAGACAGAGAAAATAAAGGCTATGTCCACAGGAATTACGATTATCTGCAGTTAGCCTTTGTAATGCAGCAGCCTTACCTTGTCTGGCAAAGCCTGCACCAACTTGTGACACTCGGGAAATTTTCTTGGCTTTACCTGACTTCCTTTGAATACACAGCAGCTGCTCTAAAAGAAACTGTAATTCTGGATTTGACTATTAATGTCACTAAATATTGGCTCAAGTTTTCACCCCCAAGAGCAGTATCCCCATGCAGTCACATTTGTCCTAGCTCTCTGTCATCAGCTGAAGAAGAGCTGGGGTTTCCCTGATGCCAGGCTGAGATTTTCCTGAGCCCTTCGGGCAGCAGGAGAAGCTGAGGGCCCTGCCTGCTGTATGTGCAGTCTTTTCTCCACTTGCGTGCAGGCAGCAGGATAACTCATTAGTGACACTGCCAAATTAAATATATTGAGAAGTGTTAATCTCAAGCTGAGGGTCTCAATACCTATGACATTTAATGTAGATTTTATTGATGGTGTGTTAGATACCAAATAAAATATCTGATTTAGGATTAAGTTTCAAGGAGGTGGAATCAACCATATTACTATAATACTTGAGATGGAGGAGATAATTTGAAGAGGATAGACTACTTCTCTTATGAGAATAACTATGGGCACTACAGTGCCTAATACACTGTATTTTTTCTGTATTATTTGATGTTATGGCAGAGAAATAAATGTGTTTTTTCTTCTCACCTTTATTGTCCAGTCAGTAAAATCTTGATGCCAACCAATGGGGCAAAAATCGGGCATATTCCAGATTCAAATACTGTGTCATTGCACACTGATGATAGTTTGAAACTTATTTTCAAGATGGGGCAGATTTGAGAGAAAATATTGGATACAGTTAAGGGACCTGGATACCTTTATTGGCAATTTATTACCTGTTCCAAATGGAGATATTTCCTCTGACTAAGTCTGCAAATGGAACCATCACAATTACATGATGCCAGTTAGATATTATGATAAAAGTGCATAGTAATGAGCATGATGAATAGAAAGGGAATTTATTAGCTGTCTTTTTTTTTTTTTTTAGTTCTGGAAAGACAAATAGAATTTTGGATCAAATGAACAGTTTCACTAATCAGCAGCATAATTTAATAAATTTTATCTAACAGCCTATGTCTTTTTTAAAAGGTATTTTGTTTCACATCACCTATTCACGCAAACAAAGACCCCTGGGTGCTATGACAAGCACACTGTATTTCCCTGAGCAGAGAGCAAAATATGCACATTTATTTCAGGATTGTGGTAGCACTGAGAAGCTCGACTCATGCAACCCACTGTGCCAGGGATGTAAAGTGACACTTACTTAAGATTAAAGAAGAGAAGAATCATGAACAACGAAAGTAAAGTCTTCAGGAGAAAACAGAATATATATGTGTTTCTCTGTTTAAGGTTTTTTAAGAAAGCAAGCTGTCACTAAAAAAGTGAAGACTGATAGACAATGTAGTTGTGGTCTAACCAGGACCAAATAGAGTTAGAAAAGAATATAGAATTAGTTAAAAAACCCTCAACTTTACTTTCTAGTACAAAGGGTGTTTTTCTGCACTTAAAGTAGGTATTATTTCTCTTTGGACCAGCCAAATGCAACATGCCGTAATACCAACAAAGTGACAATGTATATTAGGAATAGTTTGGTTAAAATAAGAAGTGATCTGAGCCTTTGGCCATCCTTCAAACCAAATTGAACTCAAACCTTTGACATTTCAGTTACATTGTCTCCTGCCTCATCCTACATTTCTCATGGTATAGTGGCAAGCTGAAATGCCCAGAGGTCTGATATTCAAAAAGGGCAGCGATAGGCACCTTGCCACTTCCTGCTGGACTATGGATTTGTCAGAGAAAGAAAGTTAGAGCTGTGGGGAGGGGGTATTTTCTCCTTCAAGGCAAATATTGTCGGTAGGGAGAGGGCAGGCCCTTTCTCTATGATGCATGATAACCTCCAAGGAGAGCATTGATGATGGATGACTGCCAAACTTCCCTGAAAGAATGTTGCTGTGCCCTAAAGAAAGAACAATATTGCACTCTCCCCGAATTCACAGAGAGTTCACTTAGTTTGGATACGATAGACCTAATAAAGATTCCACTAATAAAAATACAAATATATTTTCTATATTCAATTAGATCTAGCTGGAAGCAAATCAACAAAATGTTACACAATCATTTCTCCCTGGATTTAAAAAATTTAGTCATTAAATTTCCTTTCCCAAATAAACCCAAGACGTTTTCAGTTGGATCTAACAAAACAGAATCCGATCTGTAGCTTGCAGTAATGTATCTTTTTAAGCTCATGAGAAGTATTGACTGAAAGGATACCAGGTATTCTGTGATTAAAAGTGTATTAATCATTTACTGAAGATTATTGAATGATTCAAGATGAATTGTCTGTTTATATCATTGATGCCAGTTTGATTAATCCAAATCTCCTGCTAGGTTTAAGAGGACAGAATTAGAGATATAACTACAAGAACCCTCTTGATCCACAGTTAGTATGTCAATAGCTGTTGCATCCTTTAGCTAAATAAGTGGGGAAATGTTGTACGGAAAATTAAAGTACTTCAGTAATTTCTGGGTTCTTTTCCCGCAATAGTGGAGTTTATATAAATTGTTAAAGATGTGATACACGGGAAGGCTGTAATGTTTGTGATACACAGATGCACACAAACACACACCATTTTTCTGAGTAGAAGGATTCTCCACACTGACAGTGAAATACTAGGAGTCTTACTCAGACGCTGTCACAAAATCATTAGGATGCTCGTGTGCGGAAAGGGAACTTTTTATCTGTATGAGTAAGAGCTTTGTATTTATACACTAATGGCCAGAAGTTGATCTTAAAGCTAAGAGAAAGTCAACACAAACCCACAGAGGGTCAGCTAGAAACTAAAGGTGGATCCATGAGAAGCATCCATACCTACATGTTGATTAAGTTCCGATTCAAAGGCTTTTTTTTCATACTTCCTGAATTAAAATTTTAGAACAGACTGGCAGCTAAAGTATGTGACAAGAAATCAGAAAATCTGAATTCTGCTTCTGTCTGTCATCAATCTTCTTGTGCAATTTAAAGCAAACAGTTTAACAATTAGTGTCTCTTTTCTGTAACCTCTAACACAAAGGTTGTAAAGCACTAGGTGCATGAAAATAGGATAAGGTAAATTGCTGATACTTGTCAAAGATTTGGAAACTTTAACAAAGAGCCCTTATAGAAGTACAAAACATTGGTGGCTATGTGATAAATTAAGGAGAGGGTCACATTCCTTGTGAAGTGGCAAAATTGTTAATTATTAAACACTTTATGATTTTTTTTTCGGTGGGGTTTAGACTCATTAGAGGAATAAATTACAAGTTTATTAGAAAAAAACAATCTATACTTACAAACTTTACATTTACATAAATTGGAATGTTTTTGGTGCAGAAAGTTCAACATTCTTACAGAAGTACAAAATCAAAATTAAGTCAAGCACATGACTGACTATTGAAAGTGTTGTCCTATATGTCACGTTACTATCACTGTTTCTCCGCATTCTCTTGAGGGTTGCATTTGTACATATTCTTTTTTGAAATGCAGTTATTAATAATTTTCATTTATTGTCAAAATGAGTATTGATTTACTTCTGAAATTTAGTTTATTTCACATTACTGCTAGCATCAAACAAGATAACAGGATGCTATTGGCATTGCTGAAAGCCAAATGTAGGATTATGCCTGCTTATTATCTTGAGCAGCCATGCAAGCTAAGCTTCAATGAGTCCTACACAGGGAGCAATATTCATATATTAAATCTGACGTGCAGTTCGGATACCAGAGAAAAAAAGTCACTTTATCCTGATTTCCCAAAGAACAGTGGTTTATGTGATCATACTGTCTTTCTGCATATACTTTTCTGCCTTCCACCCAAAACCTTTTGACCCACTTGGCCATTAACAAAGGTGCTCTGTATCAGGTGCCCATGAAAAAGTGAGGGAGAGTTTTTGAATGTGCCTTATGACTGCCCCAGCTGGGAGAACTTTGTGGGATCCTTGCTGACATAAACTCATGTGCTGAAGAGATAGATGGCTTCTAGGGTTTGTGTTTTGCCACTACATTCCAATAGTCATCATCATTGGCAGAAACTGTGCTGCAATGACTAGCATGAAGGAGATTTCTCTTTCCACTAGCAGTCTCGGAAAGCAAGGAAGCATTTGTGCATTATATGTTGTAAAATATAATACAAGCAAATTAATTTTCTCTGTGGAATGGTAACCCAAAAAATCTACTTAGTACAAACTTAGGATCAATATTTTGAAACAAAAGCAAATTGATTCCCAGTGCCAGTTCAATATTTTAATGATTGTAATGTAAGAGATAAATAACAGTTTCAAGTTGTTTATTTCTACTTGTTTTGATTTCAGTGAAAATACATTCTTCTACCATTCGTTGCTGAAACAAAACCTGTAGTGCAATGTACAATGGAGACGGTCAACTTAAACAAGCTAAAAAATAGGACATGTGACAAGTACTCTATATTTCAACCAGTGTTTTGAGAGGGATGAAGCTCTCTTACGCTAAGCCCTGAATTTGAACTGAAGGCAACAACTCCTGTTACTATGCACCACTCCAGTATTACTTCTGTTCTGCTAATATTCTTCTGCAGCATTTTATAGTGACAGGAATGTATCACAGGGGTCAGCACTGTGGTTATATTGAGCTCATTCAAATGACTCCTGGGTATATGCATATTAGAACAGAGCTTTACAAAAGGTTCTTTTGAAATTCTTTTTTAAAGGGATGTAATTTTACTATTTCATTATATTAAACACAGGAAAATGTCACATAGAATTTACTGTTATCAATATGTGCAGTAAATCTTCTCATATTCTCACTTAATCATTTGTATATTTTAGGAAATTAATTTAATCAAATGTTCATTAGCAGTAATAATTAATTATAGCAAAGTTCATCAGACAACATATACGTGTTGCCAAATGATCACCATGATGTTCTTTTGACAGAGTTGCTACAGCACAAATGTTCACACATTTTTATGCAGACGTTTCACCAGCACATGACATACTGGCTATAAATGTGCATTTACAGCTCTATAAGTTACAGATGTAGGAAATATTATTGAAATATATTTTACTTTCATGAATTGTATGGTTCTGTATTATAAATGCACGTTCAAATACTGTATAGATTATGTCTGCAGTGAAAAAATGGTTATTTTTAGTGCTAGTTATTTCTAAAAATATCCTACAAATTTTCCACGGGAATCATGTGTTTACTAATCTATCAGTAAAGTGAAAATCACTCCTTTTCAGAAAATTTACATATTTTCTCAGGAGTGGCATGACTTGGAATTCTTGCTGCCTGGAAAAGAAGGATATCTTTGTAGTTAGGGCATATGGCTTGGGGGAAGCGTATTCAGTCACAGGTTTCCTGTGACTTTGGGTAACTCGTCTGTCTATGGTTCATTCCTTTATTTATAAAACAGTGATAAGAACTTCCTTTCCGAAATATTATTTGCTTTATCCATCTACATTTTGGGGCAGGGAGGGGGGGAACATCATTATGTTTTTCTCCAAGGCTTAACAAAATGAGAGCATATTCTTAGTTGAGGCTTTTAGATCCTGCCACGCTATATAGTAATAATATAATTAATATTGCTCTGACAAAACCATTAATTTAATTGCTCTTTCTGATTCTTGAAAGCACTGCTGGCTCCTGAGCATTCCATGCTCCAATCAGGCAGATGAAAACAGAAAAGAAAGTTCAAAATAAATCCCTGCTAAAACTGCAAGTTTTTCTGCTTCCCTTTCCCCAATGCTTGATATGTTTCCATATGTTTCTGGGTGAAAAAGTCTCACATGTGCAGATAAAGCCTTGGTTTTCTTTGAGCTATTCAAGAATATTTCTTGATGTTATATTAAAATTTGTCAATGATGTTGGAGGATAGTGGCAGTGTGCAATCGATGCAGCTGCCAAAGTTATATATGAGTAATTAGTGACAGTAATAACCTGGGAGACAGTAAAAGTATTTTGTTGGACCTTTTTCAAAAGCTAATGAAAGATGAACATCCCTGAGACATCATAAAAAAGTTCCAGAAAGACAGGTAGGTCCACCCCAGGTTGTCTGTATCAAAAATTACTAAATGACTGAAAGACATAGGCATGATCTCATAACCAAAGTGATTGGCCTTAGTTGGGTTAATCTTATTTTTGTGAGTCTAATCTCTGTGTGGACTTGGAGCTGGGAAACCCCATGTAGCAAATTTGCCTGCAGTATTTGTTGAAACCCAGCCAAAGAAAGCCAAGTATATTTGGCTTAAACCTGTACTGCTCCTTCACAGTAAAGTGACAGGTTCATCTGTACTTAAATTCTGGCACTGTTAGAACTGGAAACTTAATATATGAGTTTTCCTTAGCTCACCCCCCAGAGGCAAAGATACATCATGACTCTTCAGCGAACATTTTGTTGTATTAGAAAACCTTGAAATACCCAGACACAACATGGAAAAAGCAGACTAGGGAGAGTTCTTTGGCTCTACGTTTTCTTGCTTTTGTTGGTATGAGTCAGAACCGTTAATTGACTGTAGTTTTCTTTTTGAGATGTTTTACAGTCCTGCAATGTTGTTTTTCATCGTGGAGTCAGTGTACTGGAGTGCCAGCCAAGAATAACAATTAGCTACTTAGCCTGTCCAGTTCTTACTCGAACTGGAGTGTTAGATCAGTCTTTCAAACAATGGTGACAACATCTCTATTAAAGTCGGGGCCTGGTTCAGTAAAAAGGGTCACAGGCATCTGCATTAAGTCATATTGCTAAGTCCTTCCCTTTTTATTACACCTCTCGTATCATCCCACTGTCAACACGGAGCAAACCTGCAAATTTCAGGTGCGTTCTTGGGAAAGCTGCCCACTTTCACTCACCACAGCGATAGCATGTGAGGATGAATCTGTTTGTTTGATTTTTTTTTTTTAAAAAGCTCAAATGAAAATTCATGACTAGGGTTTTATGAAAGTATCAGGCATTCCTTTAAAATTAACTCAGGGAAAAAACCTACAGCTTCAGAGTTCTCAAAATGCTCACAAATTGGATATTGTTCTTCTCGGGTTATCAGAGAGAAATCTATTCTTTTACTCTGGCAAAGGAATTTAACATTGATAATTCTTGTTAATTGCTATCATCTTTCATTAGGATTTTTCTGTCAGCATGTGTTGTGCAGTAACTGCATACACCAACCATGTTTCTAGTTTGAAACAGAAAAATGCTAATTCTTTTCAAAGGATTTCATTTTTTACTTAGCAGTTTGGGAGGAGAGAGAGGGATAAAAAGTGACCAGGTAGGAAAATGAAAAGATTAGATCTGCAGTCTCCTAAATGACAATACCAGGGACGTATGTTTGCACAATGCAGAGTCGAAGGCCTTCCTTTTATGTTATTCTACAGAATCAGATAAGGAAACGTATTGTGCAATAGTTGAGATTCAACTTTCTCAGCTGCAGACTGAGTCTAGTTAATTCAGCTTTAAAAAAAAAATAAATCTATGCAAGGCTAAAAGCAAAATGATCACTTGGTTTATCAGGTCTTGTCCTGCCTGACAAGTAAAAGTTCGTAAATTTTGCAGAGTGAAAACAGAGTTAAACATAGTTGTATATCACTTTCTTCTAGCTGAAGACAACCTACTCTACTCCCCCTGAGCAGGAAGCCCTGTGTCACTGAGTAACTCTTTTGATGTATTTCAGGAGCATCTGGTTGCCAGTTACTGGCTGAAGTTAATGATCAGTTACATTTTCACCTGTTCCTCTTCCACATCCCTGAAGTTTCTAGTTTGTCCAATTACGAGGCTTTGCCCTGTCCCCCATAGGCAGAGGATAAAGAAGCAGTCCTTCCACTGGGGAATTAACACTTAAGTCACCAGTTTTTCAGGCTGCATCTTGGCTGGATGTAGGTTATTAAAAAGGAACGTTTCCTTCCTCCTTTGTTCTGATTATAGAAATCTCATGTTTGATCACCAAGCATCCTAGTGGGAAAATCTTGCGGTTTCACGTAAGAGGGCAGGGAACGCAAAATGGGGGGTGATAAAGAAATAAAAATACTGTAGAGGAAGGGACTAATCAACCAGTAAACATAATTGTCCTTGAAACCTGTAATACAGTATATATGTTCCCAAAATTTCCTCCCATGTATTTTTTTTAAGATCCCTTCATGTGGTTTTGAAGGAAAAGGCAATTTCTTCTAATATGAAACTGTGATTTGTGGAAGGAAACAATAACATGTATGGGTAAGAAATAATATGAAGTTCAACATGCCATTATACTGCCAGCCTATTTACGGACTGAACTGAGAACTTCTGGCACAGGATTCTTTCACTTAAATTGAGCATATCATGATAAAATTTCATATCCTAACCCATGTTTTCACATGTGATGTAAGAAGTATTGATGTCAGCAGGCACTAAGCACTATTTGTGCTAGAGGTATACAAAAACTTGTAAGTGCCTGGTACCTTCTGGAAACTACCCTTACCCCCATCGGTGGTCTCTTCTAGGAATATGCCCCCACTAGAAACTGTGGGTTATATGTTACTCATGTTTCTGGAACAATCTCATATCTGTGAGCTGGAGCTTTAGAGCATAATTCAATGCTATTTGTTTTGTACAGTGACAGAACCTGTAAACAGCTCTCTGCTTCTAACAAATGAGTTAAACTCTTAATGAGTATTGCAGTAATGAATCCATAGAGAAGGACGTATCTTATTTATATTGTTACCAAATTAAGAGCATCATCAGAAAAGCAGTTAAGTAAGATGTGTAAAAACTACAATTATTATCATCAATCACTTCCATATGATGGCAAATATATAGAGCATAGAGAAACCCTCGTATGCCCTAGAGACAAGCCTTACAAAGACAGGTGCTGATAATGAAAGGTATGCCAAGATTATTTTGCAGGGAAAACAAGATAGGAATTTCTGTGAGAAAATAAGTTTTATGGGGGGATTAGAAGGTGATAAAAGGTGGGTGTGGGGAGAACATGAATTGGTTCATTGTAGCCTCCAGAAGGGGTGTTAGAGAATGTAATAAAGAATGCAGCAACAAACAGGAATGAATGAAGAAAAAAAAAATCTAGAAATGAAACTGAAGAGACAGCTTTATTGTGTGATTTATAATGAAGTTTTGTGGGACTTCAAACAGGAAATGATCTTGAATTTGATGTTGTTAAAAAAAATAAAAAGGAAATAGATAAAATGCTTCAAGGAATGATTTGATATGATTGAAGCAGAATAGCTGGAGATAATTTTATCAATGGTGTTTTATACAGACACTCCCAGGAATGGGGAGATGGGAGAACAGAGAAGGCTGGTGGAGAAGGTTTTATTAAGTTATAACAGTCAAGATGAGAGCACACAGGATGAGAGAACCAAATTTTTAGCAGCTGGCATTCTGTCATGAGAATGAGGGTAGCTGATGCTGGACAAGACAAAATGCCAAAATTATTCCAGCTAAATTTATTGCATTTTCCACAAGAGCTAAGCTTTTTCTTTATTCACTGTCTCATCTGAGGAAGAGGGTTCATTAAATACGTTCACCGATATCTACACAGGTAATGAAAATGGTGTGTTTCTTAGAAAGGCTTTATAGGAATATACATAGCATCAGATCATTCCTTCCCTTGAGAAGGAAGGATTTAGTGAATAACACAGAGGCAGATCTTGTATAGCAGGCTTAATCTTCCAGGTTTTCTTTCTTTCTGTCTTTGGCTGTTGGGTTTTTTGGTTTGGTTTGGTTCCGCCCCGTCGCCCCCCCCCAGGAATAGGAAAGAAAAGAAATATGTAGTCACTTGAGTCAGAAACATCAAGTTTTGAGCCAAGTTCTTTCCGACCTTTGTATTCATTTGAGCTACTTATGCTCACAAGGAGGCTGGATATAATGGTCATGGATTCAGCAACGAGAGAACTTCATACCACATTATTTTATAATGCATATTTTCTTTCATAATCACAGTGAAATATAGGAAATAAAAAGGTTGAGCTAGGTCTTATGAGTCATAACCACAGTGCAGAGCAGCCTACACATGTGCAGGGCTTATAGTTTTAAAAGTTATGACTTCACCTCTAATTTTTAGGTCGTATAGATGATTTTCCCTTTTCTTTGTTGAAAATGTGCACTTGTGTAATGCAGAGGCATATCTCTGGTGATTGTGAAAAGTGCCAGAATGACAGTTCTACAGGGAAAAAGTAGGTCAGTTCTGCACAGCAAGAAGAACAACTTGGGAAGCAGCGTAACAACTTCCCCTGCCCTGCCAGTATGTTCCAGTTAAATGTGGACCTAGTCTAATGGCTCCAAGGACAGTCTGTAGAGGTCAGAAGGAAATTTGTAGGGCCGTTCCTGGCCTCCCTGCTGGGGTTGTAAGAGTGGTGGCACCAGGCGGTTGCTGCGGTGGACCTCGTACTGCAGGCGCCTGTGCTGCAGACTGCAAACATTACTAGCTTGCTGCGCTTTCGGCAGAAGCCACGAAGCATCCTACTTTTCTGAGATATTAAACATTTCTGAAAAGGAAATGAGAGCAGGAAGAAAACTGCAAGGACATGCAAGAAACCAAAACATTTTTGCTACATTTTTTTTTTTCAGTAACTTTTTTTTATTAATGCCAAACATGGTGACATTATGTTCACATCAAGCATGTGTTGTAAAATTGCACTTGTCAAGCATTTCGTTTGGCAGAAATGCAGAGGAGGAGATGCTGAGCCAAGAAATGATTCTCCTTTTCTCCCTCATAAAATGGAGAGCTCGAGAACAAGTGGGAGTCTGTTCATTCTGTTATATTAACGTGTGAGAGACTGTCAGTTTTTCCAGTACATACCTTCATTTTCAGATGGTTTTAAGTGAGCAGTGGACATTTGATAGGGGCCGAAATCAGGCATTAAGAAGAGACACTGAAGATACAATACAGCTTCTAATAGCACATTGCTTTATGGAGCAAATCAATGTCTTTCTGATATCTTGACCAGCGTCAGACTGAAAGTTTTGGGGAGCAAGGACAGTCTTTTCATTCTGTTGGAGCACACAACCCATCCTAATCCATGGCCAAAACCAAAAAACCACTACAGCAAGGTAACAGTAAGCTGAGAAGCTGTATAACAAATCGCTTGTCATGCCATGTAATATTTACATGTATCAGAGATGTCTCCTTTCCTCTACTGCTATTTGCATACACACGAGCAAAATTATATGCCTCTATGTGACTGGGAAGGCTGTTTCATCCAGTGGTAGTTTTTCCATAAAATAAGGCACAGAACATGAGCACGTGTTAACCTATGGCTGGAGAGGACAAGGAGAGCAGCGCTCAAATCGCCTCACATTCCTGCAGTAGAAGACATTGTACCTGCCTCCAGAGGACCCCCTACAGGCCTCGCTGTGGCCCGCCGGACATCTCCAGGCTCTTACAGCCATACAGGAGTTGACACAATCCTGAGGAACATCCTGACTGGACAAATTAGCAAATCCTGACAATGGAAACACCCTGAGAAGCTCAAATAAATGTAGTTATATTGGTGTTATGCCTGATAATACCAGCAAGCTACAACTCTGAGATAGCTGTGCCCTTTGTGGACAAGTGTGGGGTGAAATTTTCGTTGCAATTAGCTAGAACAAGATTTTTCAGAGTTGCATTTCACTCATGATGAGTATCTGTGATATATATTACAGTATTATTTTCCTTTAGGGACCAGCCGTCCTCTCTACTGGTTTGTCTTACAGGCTTAACAATGCTTAAGTTTAGCCCCCTGAGTATTCCATTTAAACACATTCATAGTTTTCCAAATATTTTGCAGGGCAGATTATAGCACCTGAGTAATAAAATCACAGTAACACTTTCTAGTGGGGTGAGAAGAATTTAAAACATATTTATCTTGAAAGAGTGTGAGGAAAGCACACATTACTGTTCAAAAGTAATAATTAAACTGCCTCGGTTCTATCTGGAAGCACAGACTCATTATAAATAAAGATAAACAAGTGCAATATAAAAACTCCAAACATTTATTCTTTTTTAATGGACTTTTAAGCCAGTTTCTCTAGTTGTTGATGAATGTAATAAAATTAAATTAAATTAAAAGAAATGTCAAGAAGAAAACAAATTTAAAATTAACAAAGCCCACCATAAATTTGCAATTACTTGTCCATTAAAGGTCTTGAGGAAAGTTAATTTCAGCAAGGATAGAATTGACACTATTGGAGCTTTAGCAGGAACAATTATTATCATTGCAAATTACTTAAACTATTAAACTGAGAATAATTCAGAAATATCATTAGCAGTCAAATTACTTAAAAAACCTTGTTTTCTTTCTCCTTTGTTTAATTTAAACTTAATGTCTGCTTATTCTCACACAAGCAGAAAATGCTGATAAATAATTCCAGAGCATGCCTAAACATCTCCCTTCACAGCTAGCTTCTAATTTGATCTCAGGAGACCCTTCTTGGTAGCTGAATAAAATATTTTCATTTATTCTAGGAGAGCCTACATCACCATACGTTTCTAATCTCATGTTGCTGGGTAATGCCGCTAGATGAGGTCCTCAGCAAATCATTAAACTTGTTCAATAACAACGTTACAAAACACAAGAGATTTGCCCTTAGTGAAACAAAGAAGTTTTTCAAACATGGGGAAAAAAGAACTTTAATAAGATAGCTTGAGTTTCTAGGGCAGTTTCAGAGATTATTTAACATTTTAAACTTCCTGGTGTGCAGAGTACAAGAACAAGGAGACTCCAGTGTAGTGTCAGAGTGGTTTGAAAACGTCATACTTTCATGTTACACAAAACACAAGTGATATTGCTTTTCTGATAGCATCAAATGTTTTGTCTTGGTCAGCTCACTGTGCCCATTACATGCTCCCTGCATTTGAACAAAATACGGTCTTTTGAAATTTAAGGATTTAACCTCCTAATCTTATCTTTCTAACAATTAACTATATTTCCTGATGATATGATAATGTAAATGACTTTGCTATGGAATTCATGAATCATCAAGATATGATTTGAAGAGAGGAAATTAAACACTTGATTCAATTAATCTTTCTTATTAGGCTAGAAATTCATGATTTGCACTCTTAATAAATAGGATGTGAGATTGCATATGCATTAATCACATGAGATTAATACCTATTATTATTCTTTATATTAAATAACACTGGATTCACGTGACCCAGACACCAGGTCCCTGATCAGGAAGGGATGGGGCGTACTGTGGAAGTGGTACACTCTCCCAGCGGAGAAAAGACTCTCATTGCTTGACAGATCATCCATCTTCTTTCTTGGCTTTATTGTATTTCTTCCATATTGATGGAATGGCTTTCTCTCTGGGAAAACTTTGTTGGGTCAGGTGCTGAAAATCAAACCTAAGTTCCTTCATGTAACAGTAGGGAATAAAAGTGCAGTGGAGCAAAGAAGTACAGCTAAGAGGCTGGATTAATCAAGGTCTGTTAAGCATCTAATCACCTGAGATCATAAAGATTTTTAGGTTAAACATGTTTTTTTTATTATTATTGTTTTCACTACATTTGTAGAGATTACTTCATTTAAGGTTTTTGTTATTGGTTGAAGACAGATGACATTCAGTCCATTTATTCTATTTTTTCCTTAAGAAGGCAATTCAGTATTATTTTACTTACACACAGAAATATACATTGTGTGGTATTTATCCATCTATTCATGAATCCACCCGCCCACCTGTCCATCCATTCCTCTCACCACTTATTCATACACCACATAAAAATATAAATTATTTGGTCAATTGTTTTCCATGTCTGAATGACAAAATCAGTAGTACGGAACTATTGCTGTGTATGTAGCTAGACGATATGTACATATGTAAACGTACACATTTAAAAACACATTGAGAGAATTGCAAGGGAGTAGGTAGATAACTATATCTAGACATTTATTGGTCTCCAGCTTTAGAAAACAGCTGGCATACCCTGATAGTGCTAAGTGAGGCACTGTTATCACAGATGCTACCGCTGTGGGTCACAGCTCATAGCACCTACGTTGTCCGGTTGTCAGGGTAAGGCTGTCGAAACCCCCTGGGAAAGTATCCTCCTTCCCTGGTAGCCATGAAAGAGCTCAGGTCCTCACTTGCTTACCTTGTTAAAGCTGCACAGGGCTAACTTTGAGTAAGGTTAACAAAGGACATTTTTATCAGTTAAAACCTTCAATATAGCTAATTTTACCTTCATTAGGATAAAGCATATCTCTAAGTGAACTATCTAAAGCTTATGAGCCTTCAGAATCGCCCTTGAAGTAAAAGTCAGTTGGAAAAGACAGATTTTCTCTATGATTTTTGCCAAGATATTTTAAGAAACTGCTTTGAGTAAAACAAATTCAGTCTAGCTCTACCTGGGAGTTTCTTATGAAAAGGAACTGCCAAGACAATCCTGTATTATTCTTTGCTTTTGGTTGAGATATATTATTAGTACAAATACTACTTTTGGAATGCTAAGTATTTTAAAGTGTTTTAAAAAACAGGCAATTGAATTTTAAAAAAATCATCAAACTATTAACAATCTTCTTAAAGTGATTTTTGCCAAAGGTAAGAGTTTTACTACACTTTGAATCTTGAGAAAAGGAAAGAAAACCATATTAATAGAGGGAAATAGAGAAATGACAAACAGTTGCTTCCTGTTCTTCCAAAAGATTTTATGCAGTGCGTTGGTGTATTCCATAAGCGTGAGCATGTCCAGGAAGAGACACTTCAGTGAAGAGCAGAATATCTTCTGTGGTGGTGGACTCTTTTCTTCTATTTTGCATAACTCCATTTTTCTTGACAATTCAATCTCAGCTCATTTCTGATTTCTTAGCAATATCTCTGGGTAGGGAGAAATTGGCATTTTAGTACACCCATATAATCTCCTTTTCACCGTGACTTTGTTTTCATTTTTTCTCCTTTTCCAA
Source organism: Burhinus oedicnemus (assembly GCA_008921705.1). Classification (NCBI taxonomy): domain Eukaryota; kingdom Metazoa; phylum Chordata; class Aves; order Charadriiformes; family Burhinidae; genus Burhinus; species Burhinus oedicnemus. The sequence continues at coordinate 2,596,501 of VFFE01007836.1, forward strand.
ATGATAGCGAAATTGCCATGTATAATGGAACACAAGTTACCTTTCAATGACATGTTGGGAAGACATACAGAATCTCCACAGTTTTGTCAGAACAGTTAATTTATTAAAAAAATGCCTGATACAGATGTCTGCACAAGATATTGATTCTTGAAATAGAAATTTCCTTTGAAGTATCTGCCTGTGTCTGAACTTTTTATGCCTTTACTTCTACCCACAGTCTCTGCCAGAAGACTATATTCCTTAGGTGCCTTTTTGCTTTGTCTTATTAGGAAGGAACGTAGCTGATGCTGGTGTACACGAGCAGTGACTGGGCAAGGAAGCAGAGCTTTCTGCTTGTTTCTGTAGTTTCTGAGTTGGTAGTAGCATTTCTATGTGACTTAATGATGAAGGCTATTACGTATAAAAACGCCGGTCACAGAATATGATACCATTTTGTAGCTACTACACAGTCATTATAAAAAGGTAGAATCTCCCTGCTCCTACAAGTAGATTACAGTTACAGTGGAGAGCAAGCAATGACCTTTATATTACTCCCACTTTTGTCCTTTCTGTGCAATATTTTGTATATGCTTTCTTCTGGGGAAATTTTCAGGACTCATTGTAATTTGTCCATTAAAGGAAAGAATTTTGAATATAATTGGGAGAAGGGATATGAAATGATGGACTAATAGTACACATGATATCACTATATTTAGAATCTCTTGCTAATGATTGTATTTCTTGCGTTTTGTTTGGTATGGTATGTCAAAAGGTCTGCGTGAATGTTATTTCAGAGAATGTTTATTGAGCAACTAAGATGCCTCTGTCTTTGCAAACTAATTAGCTTTGTTCTTTCTGGTTTGTTTTTTATGTAAGGTGTAATAACCTGAAACTGTTTTACAGCAGTTCTGTCCTTTACAGAGCTATTACTTTGCACTACTTAAAATAAAACTGGTTAGTTAAGCTTTAGTTCATATGCACATCTCTTTCACTTTCTATTTTAATTTAAAGTGAATTCTGCAAGGTAAAAGTGATGCGGGCATCATAGACGGAGATTCCCTGTAGTCTAAACTGGCAGTTTTGCTGAGCTCTAGGTACAAGTCACCTTGGAGCAATTTGGAGGGGGGTTTTGTTTTTATGTTGCCTGTAACGCTGCCTGCCAAAGAGTAATATGAGACAAGAGGGTGGGCACTTGGCAACTTTTATCTTGGAGGTGACAATGCAGAAGCTGCTAATTAGTGAATGTTGTTTGTATCAACTTGATGTAGAATTCCAGTCTTGCATGTGAAAAGTGCACCAATTTTCTTTGTGCCAAATTGGCCTCCATGTGAGGATTGGGTGGATCCAATTAATGTCAAACAGCCCTGTGTACTGTGTTTGTATAAACTAGAGTGTGATATGCTTGCATGTGGCACCCTTTCCAGATGATGTGCTCAACTATGAGTAGGGATGAGATAATGAACACAGAGCATATTTCTTTCATCTGAACTAGACAGAAGATTGAATTTGTTCTGAATTAGATCACAAACTACTACAGCCACCTTTTTACTTTCTTCTTTACGTGCCACAAGGTCTCAGCCAGCAGATTTCTTAATATACCTCGCTTAAAAATGAGATGCAGTTGCCTCATTTATGGAAATTAGAATTATTATTGAAAGTGTGACAGATAACTTGTTACTCAAAGGCTCTGACAAGCACGCGCTTTCTTGATGTTTGCCAGAAAGAAAGTACAGCGCCAACTGCTCTATCGCTTATTTGTCACAGTCCTAATAGAAGAAAAGGGATTTTGTCTTGTTTTGTTTTGCATTGGAGAAAAAGAGCTGGGCAAGAAGAATGTGATGCTGAGATCATCATTCAGTGTGAACCAAGACGAATAGTACCAGTGGGATGTATGGGCCCAAATTGTAAAGAAAATATGACAGAACAAGCACAGGGAATTTGAGACGGAAGCTGGACAGCAATATAGATTAATGTGAACAAATCCAATCACCCACAGAGGCTGAGGTGAAGCTTTAGATGGTTATGAATTGTTTAAAGGATGCCATGTATGCTGAGAGATTTAAAATTAAAAAGAGAAAGTGGCACATCAGGTCGAGAGGATCCTTTGATTAGGAATTAGGCTGTGGGCTCCACAGTTAAGGAGTACAGAGAAACAAGTGGGAAATTCCTGCTGCATGGGATCATACCATACACAGCTCTACATCCCAGATTTGAGCAAACATCATGATGTCCTCTTTGCCTGGTATTCTGTTCTGTATGATCGGATTGGGATACTCTCCTGAGAAATCTCCCTTTTAATATTGATTGCCTTTTACATTGGCTCACAACTGATGAACTAATCTTTTTAACTCCAGTATCTTTCACATGATGTTTATTATGAGTAGTATTTTATGGGAGCCTTGTGCCATATGCATTGTATTTGGCCTCTCAGTGAACCATGACTCATATTTCATGGATAAAAAACTTACCTTTGGTTTCAGTTAGACCTGGGTCAGGCTTCATGCCTGCATTTGTAGGACCAGCTACAGAACAAGGACTAAATGAAATTGGCAATCCTAACAGCTGTCTCATTCCCTGTTCAGAAAGCAATACTCTGCTAATGCATCATGGAATTGCTATACATTGCAGCTGGGCTTCCAAGTAATGCAGGACTTGTCAGCTCAAACGCAGTCTCTCAGGAGACATCAGGGCATGCTGTAGTATGAAGATTTGGAGAAGGATTCACAGGAAGACAGTGAAAGTTGGAAGTCCACTGATTTTGAAAGCTGAGCTGTTACAGTAAAATGGAAGATACTCAGTACCTGGTCTGAGGCCCAGGGTCAAGGCTGTTTGCAATAGAGCCTATTTAAGTGAGAAATGCCTGATGAGTGTCTGAGTGCCAGAATCAGAAAAATTTCACTTCGTCAATGTCATTCATGTGGGCTAGTAAGACCCAACGAGAAAGCAAAGCTATTTCTGAACTGTGGCTGCTTTCTCAAAGTTATAATAAGCTGCACAACAGTGACTTGTTAATGTAGGTTGGGACAGGCTGGTATTGAGTCACGTGCCTTTGGACCATACTTCATTGTGCAGCGGTGTGTGCATGTGCCTTACATCTACAGGATGTGATGGAGCAGGAAAGTGATGGGGTTAATGCAAGCAAAATTTCTCTTGCAGATGAATATATTTCAAATAAACCAAAAATTAAATGAGATATATGATATTTATAACCTCACGTTACTTGTATTTTGTTTTTAACATTTATACATATATTCTAAGTGCTAAAAGCTCTATTCGAATTCATAGGGAAAAAAAAAATTAGCTAGATAGACCAAGTCTGTTTCTGTTGATCATGATTTATCTATCTTCCAGTAAGCCCTTTGGGAGAGCTGGGGATAATCCATTACCTCTACACTTTTTGAACATCTGAAGTCCTGAAGTGACTGAATTTTGAAAAATGAACAAGGGGAAACGTGTGACTTACATCCTGTATGAACCTGAAAACCATTATACATGCCAGTATATAAAATGAAGGTACTTACCTCCAATGCTATGTTCATTTTTGGTTACCCTATCTTAAAAATGGATATTGCAAGAAAAGTACCAGTGAAGGACAACTAAAAGAAAAGATTTCTTATAGGAAGAGATTATAACAATGATACGTCTTAGTTGAGAAAGGAGATAGATGAGAAGAGACATCATGGAGAGATATAAAATAATGAAGTATAATAAAATTGTGCTAATACTACAAATTGACTTGGCCTTTTTTCCTCAATTTTGCTTTTAAAAAGCAACTCTCTTAATGCTATTAGTGCAAAATGATAGCCATTTTCTCTCTCCAGAAGGACCTAGATGTTAGCAGTGGGTGGATTCATCTATACAGATGTATGTAGCAGGTCATACACGCAAAATTTCTAACGCAGTGTGAGAATTTACCATTTTATATACATTCATAAAGTAAAGGACTGTCTGCAGTTTAAAGGAGTTGGTGTCTCAGCGGGGGAACTACAACATAAACCCCATAGCATATAGGCAAATTCTGCTGAACTCAGAGCTTGCAAAATATTCTGTAATACTTCCACGTTCACTGCATGTTTCCAAGTATTTATGCTTCCTACACACTATTTTTGGGTGGAGATATAGGTTAAAATCCTACCTGGGTCAAAACTTAACAAATCTGAGGAGGTTTGTACCTTACCAGTTTAACATGCAGTCCAGTAACACTTCAGAATCGACTAAGACAATATACTTAAGGTCCACTTGGGAATAACAGCAACAGCAACACTAGGGAGTTTTTCATACAATGCCAACATTTAACAGTGAACCTTATGGCTGAAATGGGCTTCAAAAGAAGGTAAGCAAATGTAACTTCCTTTCTGTAAGGGCATCAGGGACAGATGTATATGCAGGTGGGACCTGATGGGATCCACAAAGACACTGACTTGCTGAAAATCGTGTCATCAACATCAGAGAGTGACCTGGGGTGTCCTGCCCTGTGCCTCACAAAAAGCTTTGCTTCATCTAACTAACCAACAGATGCTGTATTTCTGTTTTAAACAGTCAATATTCATTACCACTGTTTGTGTATTTTGATAATTACTTCAGTCTTTATTTCACAGTTGATTTAGCCTGTTCTGATGAGAATATAGTGTTAAACAGCAATACTGGGTCTTTTGGACCCAGACTAGGACGGCTATTTTGCCAAAGTCACAAGGAAACCTGGTCAATTAGAGTTACTCAGAAAATTGTGAAAAGGCTGGCAGTGAGAGCAAAATGTTTTTCTGACACATCTATGACACCAGGAAAAAGCTCTTCTACCAATAAATATGAATTTTTCTCTGAATGGAGATAGCTAGATTATAAATGAATATGAGACATGACTTGCATGAAAAGCAGTGGAACTGTGAGAGTTAATGTGCCAGCTCACTTGGTTCCATGATTTTTGTTTATTTTCTGTCCTTGAGGCTTTGGGAAGAAGCTATTGGGACAGAAAGGCTCTCAGCACTTGTGCAGATTTGAAAACTCTGAAGGGCTTAGAATCCTTGCAGGTGGACCAAAGTAAGTGTTTAAAAAAATATACATTGTGTTCATTTTAGAACAAATTGCAGCATGCAGATGAACGACAGTGCCAACAAGAATGAAAAAAAATCCCTCAAAGCTGTATCCATTTTTGTGTGAGAAGTCATCTGCATATTCCTTTCTTAGAGACGGTCAGAACATTTTCAGAAAGAATACATGTTCTGCATTAAGATCCTTGAATGTTCATTCTGGTAATCCTTGCGTTTTTTCTTTACAACTGGAAAACCACCAAATATATTCAACAACTGTTTCTTGGGAAAATATCTGTAATTTTGGGAAAGCCTTTTCTTCTCTAGCTTTGTTAGAAATAGTCTGGCTAGAACAGCCTCTGTAGTGAATGAGATCAAAAGAAGTATCTGTAGTTGAATTCAGTACCTTAATCTAACTCAAATGAGTTAGAGCAAAATATTACATGTGGTAATGTTACAGCATAGATCTTTGTTTGGAGAGCATCCAGACATGTTGCTAGTATTATCTTAAGTATGTTCTTGATAAGTGCTAATATTGATATCTATGCCTCTCAAAAGGGAGATATATAGATGTGAACAGGTTTTTCCAGTATGTCTCTCAACTGAAGGAGACTTAACAACCCTTTTTTATCTGACCTTTTAAAGTAGCATAGTGGGCAATAACCATTAACTGATCAAATATGAGAAATGTCAGGTGTGGAATAAGCACTGACAAGGAAATATTTCATCTCTTTAAGCTCATGAACAATCACTGAAAAACCTTGGCTCCTATTAAGGCTTTTTTTTTTTTCCCCCCAAATATTCAATAATAGGTATGATGGGTTGCCTCATGCAGCATTACTTTACAAAGCTAAATTTGAAGCTAAAAATAGATCAAACAGGCTAAAGTATGGTATAATTCTGAGAAATTCATCATTGTTGCTTACCCAGATATTCTCATTTTCATCACAGAGTGCCAAGTCTCATTTAGTAATACATGTAATAATTCTAACAACCCACTTATCTACTTTTCTTTAACATGTACTGCATAATCACTCTCAGATCATCATGTGTCACTGTAGATTCTTTTCCCTTCTGTTAATCCAAATAATTCAAGTTAATAGTGATTTTTTTTAAAAAAATAGAGTGCTTGGTTCTTAAAGCCTCATACATGCTACAAATCTTTGATTAGACAGACAGTATTTATTTCGTAAGAATCTGCTAGCAAAGAGAAACACGATGTGGAGTCGAGAGCAGAAGTCACTGCATAGGCTGGGGGGGTGATTCCTCTTTGCCAGGATTACTTTGTAGTGTTTTGCACTGGCGAAGTCCACTCATGTCAGTGCACTTACTCTTTGTGACAGACTCCAAAAAGTTCTGATGATGAGAAGCATCAGACAGCTCCTTCCCAAGGGCAGTCCTGGGCAGAGCACTCTTCGCACCAAAACCAGCGCCTGTACCCGAAATCTTCACAGTGTTCTGGATACATATGAGTTCTACTGCTCCCTAAACACAGCCAGTGCATCGCTTGTGCTATATAAATAGAAACCATCTCTATACTAGTCTGGAATTCATGTCCATGTGTAGCTCTTAAGGTTTGACTGTATTCTGTCCTTAATGTCTGTTTATAATATTTAAAAAAGTTTATACTGTGTAGGCAAAGCTAATGAAAATTAAGGTCATCTTCATAGACTCTGACTCCAGCTGTTCTCTTTAAAGCAGCTGGTAAACTTCCATAAATAGTCCACCAAAGATTAACCCTGACAAACACAGACTCTAGAGGCAGGAGGCATCATTCCAGCATACAAAGTGCAGTATTAACAATTAACCTGCTAACAGAGAGAGGGATTATGTCAGGATCTGCGAGTGAGGTACTGAGACATGAACCCTGTAGGGTTTTGCTGCCTCTGCATTTTTGGAGCAGCCTTTGGGCTGCTCTAGATTCTGCAGTGGTTGTTTCAACATTCAGCATCAGGAGTGCAAAACCAGGCTGTAGAGATCTTGGATTCTCTTGCTCTGGGTGTTTAAAAGGTAGAGGAATGTGACACAAAAGGAATCTACCAGCAAGAAAACTTTGTAACTGCTCTGCAAAAATTAAAACCAACCTCAGAGAAAGGACCTCAAAAGAATAAACTCCCAGACTTCCCTGTCATATTTAGTGAAGGTTGCTCATAGACTTTCAGGCACATTTTTCATTACCTACATGTGTAAACTTGGCGCAGTTCTGGATCAGGATCGCTATGCACTTAAAACATGATAGTGTAAATTCGAATTGGTTCTGCATTCTGCACAGAGGAGAGGGGCCTCGCCAGAAGCAATATAAACTAAAGGCCTTTGGGGTACCAGTTTAGGTTTGGGTTTGGCACCAGAAAGACCAGAGTAGCGGGCAGTAAAAATGAACGGTAACTTGAGGATCTTTTAATAACAGCTGCTCTGTTTTCTTTCTTAGCGCACTTTTATTTTATTTGCACTTTTGTAGTTTCATCTTGATGACATGGCTATTATTTTATAGCAGTTTCAAGCAGTTAATTAATGAACTGCACACATGTGACATGACACCACCTTGCCCAATTATCTCTGGCATCTATTTTTATGGTACAAAGCCCTGCTGTTTTGTGAATTATTTTAGATTATAAATTGGCTCTGGAAGCTGTTATTTTAATAGCCAAAACAATACAAGAGCAGTGCTTGATGGCTGACATGCAACAATGACAAATTGCCATACATGATCTCACGAAATCCACCAAAGGGCTTGGAGACCTTTGATAATGCTTCTCTGTTCTTTAGATGTAAGTATCTCTCTTTTAAATCCAGAACGCCTTATGAAGTCCTTTAAAAACAGATTGCCATATTGCTGACAACCTGTAAATGACTGAGCAGTACAGAATTACGAAGAGAATGTATAATACAATTTTGGACTAATTTTTCACAAGATCTTTTTGCTGGTAATAGCAGGCCAAAAATATTGTTGTGTACCTACCAGAAATTAAACACAAAGACAAACATTTTAAGGCCAAGTTGTTTCTGGCACTATATTTTGAACCTTGTAAAGACAAACGCACAAGGGGAAAAGTGGGCAGAGATCACGTACTGAAGTTCCCCATCCCCACTCCTCAAGGGAGAACTGGAGGGACAAGGGAAGTGCAGGTAAATCCCTCTGTCTTCCCTTCTCGATTGCTTCAGAAGTGAGTTATGACTGGCAGATGTGCTGTACCCTCTCTAAAAATGAGATATCTCAGTAGTTTTCTGTATGAATCATTGTATCTTGGTCATCATGGACGACTATACAGCCCTGTCAGGCTCATATACAAACCCAAAGCTTGCTCCTTTTGTGGGACCTGAATTTGTTTTGAAATTCACCTTACATCTCATAGAAACATTGTTTTCTCGAGATTTCTTCCTTCAATATTGCACAACTTACAGCCAAAAGCCTTGCTCCACAATAAAGCTGTAGCAGAATCTTTGGTAAAAGCGTGCTTGAAAAAATTTCCAAGGGTTTTGCACATCTGGCCAAAGGAAAACAACGTCAACCTGTTCAGTATTTGTTTGACCAGAAAGTACCTTCACTTTCAAATTAGATATGCTATCAATGAAACACATCACCTAAATCTTATTATTTTTATGTGCTACATTACAAATATATTAGTCACTTACTGTGAATATTCATAGAAATGTTCCTTCATCTAGACTTGATGAAAATATTTCCCAACAATTAAATACATTTTACTTTTGATATAGAAGTGCAAATTCTATTCCTGCAACTTTACTCTACAAGCTGACACATGTGCTTTAAAAATTAATTTCAAATATGTGCACAAATTACCAATTATGTGTAAGAATAGAAATACATTATAGCTGAAGAATGAATTCCTCTCTTTGCACAGAATGCAGAGGAAATGTTCTCTGTCTCTCACAAATGTCTCTTTCATGCACAAATATACACATTTATTAGAATACATTCATGTACAAAAGATTCTGAGATAGAAAGAAATGAAAATAATAATGTTTTCAGTTTAGAATGTGATCCTTTAATAGGAATTTCTCATTGTAATATGATTCTATACTTGAATATGTTGATGTAGAATAAAAAGCAATATTATAGATGCAAAAATCTATTCACTAAAACTAGCAATAGGTAGAGAAAAAATTCTGTACTTTGGGAGTGGTTTGGGACTCATTTTGGATACAAAGCCAGAAGTTCAGATGCATTCCCTAGTTTTTTAAATTTTTTTCCATATCACGGGAGCTTCTTTAATTCATATCCGTTAGCTTTTCCAGACCTTTTTCCCAGGTCCATGACAGTCCCTTACTGCCTGTTTCCATTTCACCAGACCTTCATGATCTACTCTTATCATTTTCATTCTATTTTAGGCTTTTTTTACAGCTCCCTTTACTGTAATATCCGAGCGGTTCATATTCTCCACTGTACTCATCCTTACAATGCTCAAGTGTAACTTCATGAGAAGCAAGGGAAGTACTATTATCCCCATTTTATAGCTCAATAATTGAAAAAAAGAAAGACTCAGACCTATATCTACAATGGTATTTAGGTACTTAATTCACTTTGAAATCAGTGAGATTTAGATACCTAAATTGAACTGTGACTGCAGTGGAGGGAAAGTTGGAACCAGATCTTCCGTTAATGACCTGCTCATTAAAGCATCCTTTCTTATATCATTAGTTCTTTAAACCACCTTTATTTGCCCATCGCTCATAAACAAATTACATGAGGATGTTTCTCACTCCTCTATCATATATATGAGAATATCTTCTGAATTATAACTATTTTTTTTCAGTATTTTGTGTGCCCTGGACTGCAACAGAATTTGGGATACATGAAGTGATAAACTAGACTAAAACAATAGGGAAATTAGTTGTGGAAACTCCAGACTCCCACCAAAGAGAGACTGCTACTTTTAATTACTCTTTGCAGGAAAGAGATCTTAAAAGTCTAGAAGCAAGGGACCAATGGCTCCTGAAACTGGGAAAAATGGAGTGGAAACCTTGTAGATATTTGTGAAACTGAATGGAAGAGAAATCGCTATGAAATCACTATAGTATAATTCACAGTATTCCATACAGTTCCTCTCTCTAGCAACCACTTGATTTTGATAAGCTGTTAAATTAACACTTTGTGAAGTTTACTTCATGCCAAATAAGAAAGAAGACAAACTCTAGAGGTGTGCATACTGACCAGAAAAAAAGGAAAGCGAAGCTTTAGGATAAGAGCATCTCCAAATTATTCTATATTCCTAAACAATGGGTTACACAGACAATATTTCAGTACAAGGCTAATTGTGGTATTCCTCAGAGAATCCTTTGAGAAGAAATAAACACATGCATGACTGGAAGCATTTAGGAAAAAAAAAATCAGACTATTTTCATAGTTGTGTTTGTAATGCAACTGTTTTAAAATAGCAGAAATAATACACAATACAGATGCAACACATCTGCTCAGACACCTCTGCTTTTCAGCAGCTAAAGCAATTCAGATGCTCTAAATTATGACCTACTGTTGTGCTCACAGTCATTTGAACAGATCCCCTGGTATCTAAAAGTAGGAAGTCTGTTTCAGCCTTAGAGATTCTGGTTTTAGCTCCATGTTATACTTAGCTTCACCAGAGAGGATTTTTTTTTATTTTTATTTCTCTCCATTGAAGAGACTTCGAATAATTTGCTGTTATTTTCTTTACAATAACAGATAGCATCACTACGTGCTAATGCCAGAGATGTTGGATGGACAACTGAAGAATGGAAAGCAGCAAGGTGAGAAATGTCTAATACAAAAAAAAAACCTGGTTAGGGCAGCGCTGTCTTTTTTCTCTCCCACACAATTTCAGTATCAAAGAAGAATGTACAAAGCCTAGTTCAGATAAGGACTCAGATATTTCCATACTCAAGTCATGTTTTTCCTAATAAGCATCAAATGCAGCAATGATGAAAATTAATCTTCCTATATTTGCTTAAACAACTTTGCAACCATTCGGACTAAGTAAGCCGACTTCAGAGTTAAAGAAAATGTTCCAGATAGCCATGATTTAAATAGGTAGAATTATGAGAGACTCAGAGTAAAGATTAGGGGTGTTGTAGATGGATGAAGCTGTTATTAATTACAAGTTGAAAATGAGGAATTAGTGACGGAGGGCCAGGAAAAATGAAGAGACCAAGTGATGCAAACTTAGACAAAGTTGCCAGCTAGTGCACATATTGTCAAAAAAGTCTTACTTTGAACAAAGAAAGAGAAAGTAAGCACAGAGGAGAAAAAACTCCAACCCTCTTTAAGTCTTTGGAAAATGTTAGAAGTCATTGATTCAAGATTATTCAAGTTCATATGCAGAAGAGCTTAGATAAGATCAACCGGATAAAAACTGTGATATTTGTCATTTCTAATTCCAGTAATTAAGTGCTGTTCTAATTCTACTTGAGAAGGCCTCAGTGGGATTATAATAATGGCATAATGATGGAAACAAAGACAAAGAAAGGATCAGAACTGCTACAAAAAGAAAAGACATTGAAAAATTCATGACACACAGGCAATGACTGTCCTTAAAAGGTTAACCTTTGCTGACAGTTGCTGTAACAAAGGTGTGCAAGATATCTTGTTCCCTATGTATTTTCCAAAAAAATAAGACGAAAAGACAGAAATAATTGTGATATATCACAATGGTATTTCCTGCAGTTGCTGCTGGGGAAATTCTTCAAAATGATCATAATTTTTTTAGATGGTTGATTTTTAAGAAAAAATAAATTTTTTTTGTCAAAATGTAGCAGTTCACTGAGAACAAAACCTACCAGCTTTAAAAAGCAGTGGAAGAGGAAGAGAGAAAAAAAGAAAGAGAAAAGATAAAAGTGAACTACCTCACAATTAACAAATTATTAGGACAAGCATCAGAGTTGTAGGATCTAAGATTCAAGTCAGAATTTCACAAAGCAACGAGTTAGACCTTGGTGACCTGCTCCGTAGGTGACCCTGCCTGCTGTTTTATACCCTTCCTCAGAGGCCCTGAAATGTGTACAATATATGCAAGACTGAGTAACTCCAATAGGAAAGTGCTAAACCCCCAAATTACTGATATTCTTAAGATTTAGTTAAAGTGCGTGAATGTCACTCAGTGGAAGAGTGACATTCATGTCCTTATTGTAAGGAGAACGCTTTACCTCCTCCGTGTTGCTTCACCTCAACTGGTCTAGGTTCATCTCAGGGAGGAATGGGGAATTTTTAGAAATCTTAGAGATTTTGACAAGCAGGAAAATCATTTTCCTTGCCAAGCCTGGCATAGAAAGGAATCGGACTTCTGTTTGCCTCCAAGGACCTCTGGAATGGAACTACCCTCCCTTCAGACCTTGAAAGTCACATTGCTGCCCACTATCACATTGCTGGGAAAATTTATTATATGTAAATTTCCATCATTCTTATTCTACTTTTCTTCCTTTCACTCCATCCAAGTTATTTTGCCATCTCTACATTGAACCATTATTCAATGTCCCATAGAGGGTATAATGCACAGTCCTTATTAAGATACACATGTTCATGGAATAGCCCAAAGCTCATTAAAAAGATAAACTTATATTAGAGTATTCAGTGCTATTCTCAGAGCATGCACAAAATATGGAACAAATATTGTACTTATAATTGCATTTTAATTGAGCTGTATCCGGTATAAAAAGATAGTTGCATATGGACTGTCAACTTGAATAATATTTTAAGGTACATCTTTTAATTTTACTGCTTTTATTGTTACTATTACAGTTTGAGAAAATTTCCCCACAGCTGTTTTTATTTTGTAAAAATCATTCATCCCATGAGCATGACTGTAGCCGTGTGCAGTATACATAAATTCTTATGATCATTAAACACGTGTAGTTAAGGACTGTTGTGTATCAATACATGTTTCATTTTCCTGCTTTGTGTTTAATTTTTCAGTGACTCTCTTTATTATTTCTATATCTCAGCTGTAGCACAAAAGGGAGATCTACAATTAGCAAATAGCTTAATGCCATCCTGTTTGCTGCCTCTGTTATTGTTTAAAGCTTTTTTGAATTTTTTTTTATAGACTTACCAGTGATTTTGGCTCAGAACCTAGATGCGTTGCTTCTCCCTCATCACTTTCCCCAGGCATGTGGTCCCTAGTGGCAATAGTCCTGTCCCACTACTACAGCTGGCACATCACTCTCTCACACAAACTCTCTGACAGGTCTCCGATTCCTGAGTGCAAGTTGCCTTTGCTTCTTGTACATGGTCTGGCACTGTCACCTTTTCCTTCCTTTCACAAAATTCCTAATATTTCTCTTTTTCCTCCTGCTGCTCCGCTGACTAACTTCTCCCAGCTCTCCTGGCTTTTGTTCCAGTTCCTCTGCTCACATAAACACCCTGGGCTTCCTTCCTGCACTGCTTCTTTCCCCCAAACAATCCCGGTTATTCATCACTTCTTCCCAGGCTCTCACTTACTTGTCTCCCCTTCCTAGAATCCCTAACTGTTATTTGACGATCCTCAGGCTGAAAATGATTTTGACATACAAAGGATCACATTTTCTAACAGCCAAGTCAGAGGAGCTAAAGTTTACTGGATTTCACATGAAACCCAGATGAAACAGCAAATTTTTCCTGATTTCAGTGCAGAACTACAAAGCACTCCTAAAATTTTCCCCAAAGTGGGAGTAACGAAAAGAAGCTAAGCTTTCTGTGAATGCAGCCTAAATTGATACTGAACGTAGGTAATTTTGTGTTCTTTCAGATTTTGCAGAAAATATTTTACAGAGCTCTCCTTGATTATTTTCTTTTTACGAACATAGTCATTCCAGCCTGAAGAATCTGCCTCCATTTGGCTTAGGCTTCACTAATTTAGCAATTAACATTTAACAGCCAGATTGTTTTCCCGAGCCCAGGGGCACTAGTGCAAGAAAATATCTTCTGATCTATAACCTCATTGCAATCTCAGAGCTCCTAAAATGTAACTTTTTTATTCTAATCATTTTTGCTGATGCAGGAGCCAGTCATAACTATACTGCAAGTAGCAAAATGCTACACAATACTCTCTAGTCAGACAGCATTTGTTGTGCAGTAATTTGTTCTAAGACAATACAGGTGATGCAAATTCTAGAGAGGCATATTAATCTGTAGGTCAAACAATAACAAAATATTGAAAAACTGTCTTAATGATTTTTTACATCGTGGTGGAAAAGCATGTAATTCCATAGAGAGGTGCTGGCGATCTCATAAACCAGGAGAATAAAGCTGAGAGGTTTATTAATGCCACCAAGGCACTGAAATAGAATTTGTTTTATATCATGTTCAACTGTATAGGTGTTTATTATTTATAACACATTCTTCTTTTTTAAAGGTCTCCATTCTAAGCCCTCTTCTGATGCTCCATAACTTGCTTTTCCCCATTGGTTTTAAACAGCAATTGTATTCCAGATGCAGCTTTAAATGGTGCTGTGTTAGCTGCTACCTTTCACTTTTTATTACAAAATTTAGTCTATTATACCAGCAGTATTTTTCATTGAAAAGTAAAAGTTAAAAACTGCTGACTTCTTTGGGGGTGTATGGAAAGAGGTTGCTCTGCGTGTGCCATATGGCGCCCGGCACCTTGTAGGATCAGGCCCTAAACGCCAGTAAATCGGAATTTCCTGACGGTATGTACCGTGCAGGCAGAGGCAATGCGCTGCTCCGGCTCAGCCCTGGTGGTGAGCCTCCTCTCCGGTCTGAAGCAACCAGGACTGACACTGTAAGCACCAAACCAGCTGTCACTGCTGTTCTTGGCAGTCAAAGTCGCATGGGGCCGGGTTGTAAAATGCTCAGCGGGGTAGGTGGGTTCCCAGCACTTGTGTGAAGAGAGCCCGGTACTCCTTAGAGCACAGAGTTTGCTTGCCTCTTTCTCTATTCTAAAAATCCAGCACTAAAAAAGAAAGAGGTACAGAAGGGCCGGTGATGAGGTGGTAGGGGCAGCCTTCACTCACAGAGAAGTGGTGGTACACCCATGAGAAACAATCCACTCCAGCTTAATGGCTCGTTACTGCCGTTAGTCCCTCTCACACACAGGGCAGCTGCCCAAAGCCTGGGTCACGCAGGAGCGTCTCCAGCAGGACCTCCGACACATCCATCTCATCCTGTCCATGGCAGAACTGCTAATGACTGAGTGAGAGCCGACAACCACCAGGGACACGGGGCAGTCCCTATCTGCAGAGGTTACCACTGGCTGCCTGACCCCACATGTTCCGTACTCTTGTGGCACACTATTCAGGTCAGTTGTGAGTGACCCTTTCCTCTGTCATCCCTGCTAAATTAATTATCTATTGCACAATAACCTGCCATTATAGGACACTAGATAAAGTGACCCTGCAAGAGCAGTACTCCTAAACTCTTCTGCTGCACTGCTCATGCAACAGCTCCCCCACTACCCACGCTTAAACCACTGGAGGTCTGACACATAAACCAGCCTCTGGCAGCTGATCAACGTGCTTTGGAGCCCAGTTCATGGTGTGGACAAGCTGAGCAGGCTGCAGCCTCCCTGCAGAGCCAAGGACCGGCCATGGGAGTCATCTGGGAGCAGAAACCTGCAGCCTCTGGTCCTGCAGGGACATTGGTGCTCACAGCCCGGAGGCCTGAAACACACCTGGGCAGGGAACAGGACTTTCTTTGGTAGTGGGGGTTGACTGAATAATGTTTCAGTCTTTTAATATTCTGCTCATGCAGAAAACAAGGGTGCTAATTACTTGTGGTAATGGTTGTGCTTGTTTGGGAGCACCTCTCTACAGGGCTGTCGGGTGGTGGCTTCTGCCAGGGCCAGGTGGCTGCAGATTGGAGGTGGAAGCGGGAGAACGAAGGGCTCCATATAGAGCCATCTAGTGATCCCATGAGCTATTCGATCCCCTTGAGATAAGGAGTTTAATGTTAGCCTTTTAAAAACGTAGAGTTAAAGGCTTACTCATAAAGTGTTGATATTTTTAAAAGTTATTTACTGCAGTAGCATGTTTTCTCATGGTTGTTTCAGTACCAGTACTAAGCGATGATAGTTTTTAGAAGTACTATTGTTTGCAAAATATTTTCTCTACCAGTTTGTGCCATAAGTACAGACCACTATGTTAACAAGATCCTGTTTGGTTTAATGTAAAACAATTGCTATGTTCCTAGTTTTATTTTCTCCCTGCTTTTCAGCATAATCTGTTGGGGGAGATGTAGATGTGTGGTGAAAAATAACTGTGACGAAGCTCTATGTATATGTAGCAGTAATAGTGGCAATCAGTGTGTCTTCATAGAAGCAGGAAGAACTTGAGATCTTCAGTGTGATCTGAAGCATCCATACCCAGTATTTCTGTGGTAATTACCAAGGAAAGACTGTGCTGATCATCAGTTATTCTCTTAGTATTCCCTTGCCCGTAGAACACATCAGCCCTTAAAGAAAAATAAAAACTAGATTTTTTTTTTCTAGGGAAGTTGGTGTCTTTTTCCTGTGTCAATCTACATCTTAAACTGTGTATTCAGTTGACATCTAGAGATACACACAATTAAAGCACCAAATCACCTCCTCATTGCTTAGCAAAGACAGATCTTCCATGGAAAAAGTAAGGAAGGATTAGCTAAGACAACCAGTAAACCACAATAAAGCTTCCCAAAAAAGACTGCTCCGGCTGACTAACAGCAAATTTTTCTGAATTTCTATTGCTCCTAGATCTGCTGGGGGAAAGCAGTAATAGCTGTGCATACCTACAGGGTTTTCAGACACCCCTGTACAATGAGTCTTTGAACTCGATTTCATACTGTTCCCCATCTCTGCAATGCCTCCTCTTCTCCTGCTACCCTTTTCCTACCTTTTCCAGACAGCTCATTTGTTATGCATCATGCTGCTGCTAGCTGGCCCTTTGCACTCTTGGAGTTAGAGCAGGATTTGTCCCAGTTTCTGCTAGCATACCAGCAGTGTTAATGTTTAGTCTAAAAGTTTTAAATGGCAATGGTTTCCTTTTTTTTCTTTTTTTTTTTTTTTTTTTTTTTTTTACTTAACAACGTTGTCTGCTTATAAGAAATGCTAGCAAGGGAAAAAAAAGTATGTGACCTATTAAAATGAAAGATTGCCCATTCTTGTAATTACAAGTAACAGGAAGCCTGGTAGTACCTTGTTTGTTAAATTCCTCTGACCTCTTCCAAAAAAAATTGTACAAAAAGTCACAGTTATTAGTACATCTAGAGCTAAGGTCCTGCTCTATGCACATGTGTTAGTCATTTACTAGATTTTTTTTTCCCCTTTTCTTGCTAGAACTGCAGTGAATTGATAGCTAGATATTCAAACGCTGGTGGACAATCCCCTTTAGGCTGCCTTGGAAGGACTTGCTAATAACTAACTGCCGTTCTTCTCTGGCTCAGGTTCCCAGTTGCTGTAAGCTTATAAGGGGGCCCATTTCAACCTGGTTTGATAAAAAGGACCAGTGAAGGAGTCCTAAAGACGCAGAGTCCTGGGGCAACAGCATTTTTAGGTCTGCCTGTGGAAAGGGAGAAGGAGACTAAAAACTCCCCATGGTTTTCGGGGTGGACTCCTTTGTGAAAGTTTAATGTGAGAACACTGGATTGCTGGGGTTTTTTTCAGACCACGATGGAAGGGGCTAAGCCCGCACGCTGCTCAGTCCCCAGGCCTTTGTCAGGGTCTGTCAGGTGTGAAGATTTAGCTTCTATTACAGGGAGTAAAGGGATCAGCTGCAAATAAAATATATGCTGTGGATTAGACAAAAGCCCCGTTCCTTTGCTATACACACATCCATGCCAAAAGTTAAGTACCTCGGAGGACACCCCTCAGTGCTACTCTGTGACTACAGGGTTGTTCTTAAGACCCATTTTGGAGTCTTCTCTTGTAATTTACTTTGCTCACTCTGAAGAACCGAAGCAGTTATCTAACGTGGACTTTCAAATTTGAAAGACTGATCACATGAAAATGGAAATTACCATCATTTGACTCCAATTTACAGAAGCAGAAGTAGTCATTACCGCAGTTGTGCATCCGAAATATTAGGTAGTTGCAATCTGGGATTTTTTTTCCCTACAAAATAAACCGTCAAACTTCTGTTCATATTTATAGTGCACCTTTTCACAAAAAGTTTTTTATGTTCTGGTTCTGAACTTCCGTTAATAAGGTCTTACATGTTAGGAATGCTTATCTGCAAAATCAGAAGCAAACTTCTAGAAACATAAGGGAAAAGAATAGCAGGGGGGGGAAAGAAACTGACTTTGAACGGAATGTAATTTGTTACGGCTATAAAACTAACTGAAATGAGGAAACAGAAATGAGAAATGGAAATCAATGAAGTTATTTAACATGTATGCATAGAACATAAATGAACAAATAAGCTAGTGTTGTATACAGCCTTTATTAATAACGTGACTGCTTTCTTATACATGTAGATAAGCACATTTACAGCTAGCTTTAAAAAAAAAGCACATGAAAACTACCTGGTCCTAAATGAAGCAAAGGTTCTAGTCCCTCAAGAGAGTTATTAGAAGGACTGTTTACTTATTAAAGTGACCTATATCTGTGATAGTGAACTTCAATACCATGAAAAGTAATGTATGTATGTATAGGCACAGGGAATCAATGATCTTTATGTATGGTGAAACTTTTGATTTCTTATGCTTCCCTTCTAAGTAACAACATTATCATATCTGGAAACTTCACCTATATGGGTTTTTTTGTCCTTTCCTCAAGAGAACTATAATTTCATTTCTGGGATAACCTGCACCCATTCAAATAACTGTTCATTGAAATAAATCCTTGGATAACCTGAGTTGTCAGGCAAATGTGTAAAATTTCACTAAAGAGACAAATATAGTGAAAAGGATCATAGGTGGGACAGCTACTAGAGAGGAGAAAAAATGTAGAGCAACTGCTGGTAAAGCGAGGTCTCTGGAGTAAACTTTCTCTCATACACTTATAACCTGCAGTGCTACTGAATCACGGCTAATAGCTAACTCAAAGGTTCTATATGTGAAAATAGAGTAATAAATAATATGAAGATGATTGGCTGACAGTGCTTGCCTCATTGGTTTGAAACACCACTTGAACTGGGAATTGGGGAGGAGACTCAGGCTGAATATTTGTGCCATCAGTTTGGTGTGTCTCTGGGAAATTGTCATTCATATCACAAACAATCTTTTCTTTAAGTCAGTCACTGCATCCTCTTGGGTGCTTGTTGCTAATGGAGACAGAAATACTATTCTAGTCTGGATTTAATGCATTTCACACATAGATTCATTGTGCACCATTTTTTTTAGCTGAAGTAGAATTTCAACATTTTTGTGACTTTTGACACATCATCACTCATAATGGGGTCTTACTTACAGGGAATAATGAACATATACTTATGCCAAAGTTGAGGATGTCTTGTTCACAAACAGTACTTCTAGTTTTCACATGACAAAATCAAATATCTTCATGCAAGGAGATGATTATGAATAGTCTTGTTATTTCTCTAGCTTCTAACTACTTCTAATAACCTTCAAACCACTTCATGATTCCTGTTCTCTCTGTGGCCACTGAAGTCACATTTAAATATACATCTAAATATTATAGAATAAAGATGATAGCATTAAAGAAAAATACATTGGTGACAAATTTTCAGACTTAGCCCTTCATGGAGACCTGAATAAAAGGTCTGACTGCAAGAGGTTATAAACACTATCTTAAGCTTGATTCCAGTTTATGGTTTCAACGGTAGGTGCTCTGTGTTCCTAGTTCTGACCCCAAGTATATATTTATGTATAGGCACTAATGTGTATGTGTGAATGCACATACATACGTACTAGAAGAAATATCTCTGCCCAGTGAATATGCCCACTGAGAAATCTAAATTTACCTGGTAGTGTTCTAAATCAATTTGGGGCCAAACTGTCATCCCAACTCTCAAATTTCTTGTGGTAAGCTCATTTTGCATGACAAAAATTAGGCACCAAAGTGTAGTTTTCTTGGAACAAAGCAGGGCACAGGCAAAATTCCCTACAGATGGAAAAGTGAACACACATGGGAGGCTGAATATAAAACCTGCAGCACAGATGAGCTCAGGAAATTTCTCCTCATTGATGAACACGGATGGATCCTTAGTGGGTGTAAGTGGGAACAGTTAAATTCAGGGAATAGCTGAACTGGGGATTAATTAGAGCCAAGCAGATTTAAAGCAGTGTGGGAATCACAGCTCACTGACACAGGCTGTGTATCAGGTCTGTAGGTTTACAAAGCTTGAAGAACCTTATAGGACATGCAGGTCTGCGGTTTCCTTCACTTTGGTGAGCGCCTATGAGCAACCCTGCGGTGGCACACTGTTTATGTAAGATCTCATGAGTGTGAATGAGATTTGCACTTCTAGCCCCAGGAATTTTTGGAAATATGTTTTGTTTTCTAGCAGGCTCCTGAACATCTGGAAATGCTGGCATTGTACTGTCTCTGCATAAATCATAAATGACTGGAAGTGACTTTTTTCCTCCTAAAACTGGTCCTTTTAAGCATTATTGCACCAGAACAAAATGAAACGAACTGCTTTCCCTTTGCTGTAGGAGGAGAAGGAACGCTTGGTCTTTGGGGAAATCCCTTCCATTTCTTTTTCTTAACTTCTGCCCATCAAATGAGAAGGAGATAAAGAGAATTTCTTGGGCTGGTACAAATAAAGGCAGGTTTTTAGATTTGTTCTGGTCAGGTAAAATTGCTTCTGCTGCTGCTGTTACCACTTCCATTCTTAATAACCACTCTATGACCTTCACTCCCCATCAATCTATCCCTGAATAGTTATTCTATTTGCAGCTCTTCCTCTAGCTCCCTTGTCCCTTGAAAGACAGCTGTGCAGTTTTTCAAGCATTGACACTGCTTCCACTGCGTGGCTGATCTTTCCAGAGGTGTCGGGGGCTGCTCAACTCTCCCAAGGCGGCTTACTGGGCTGCTGCGCTTGGGACATGTTCTCTCGTCTGAAGAGCTGTGCTGTGCCTGGATGTTATCGGCAGTGCCACCAAAGACAGCTACTATGCCGGGTCAGATTCTCTTTTGGTAAATCTCTTTGCTTTGTTTATCTTAGCAGACTGTGATAATCTTGTATTACCCTGAGAAAAGAAAGATGTGACAGAGAACCTGAGGAGACAGTCTCAGGTTAGAAATGAATGGTAAGTATTTCCAATCGTACGTCACACTAGTATAAGAAGATGACTCAGTCTCTCCTTCACCCTTTTAAGCACTTGCTATTCTGTTCTACACAGAGAATCTAACTGAATATTAAAATCACCTTCAGCCACTTAAAAATGGAGAAGGATCTGAACCTGATCCGTGGATCAGAAGACCCCTGAGCTTTGGAGCAGTTCCAACCCTGGATTCTGCTGCAAGTGCTGCAGTCAACCTTATCTCTCACTCACTGCTGTCAAACGTTTGCAGAATTGCTCTTCTAAATGTCTTAATCCTTCCATTTTTGCTGATTTGTAAATGATGCCAAACCTGCTTTTTGATAACAGGCTCCCAGCAGCTCCCATATTTGCACATCTTAACAAATGTGGAAAGTTGCCTTCCTGCTTCTCACAGGGGACCTCAGCTTACTTCCATAGAAAACTTAACTCAAAAGACAACTAAGAAAAATACCAGCGATATACTAAGATGACTAATTGGTGTTTGGTTTATAGTTACATGCTGACAATGATTAAACTAATTACCAGGCATACTGTGCTAAATTGCTAGGTCTTTGTGTACTTCTAGTGTAGCTGAGAACCAGAGAGGTTCTGGTTCAAAGTTTGAGTGTGTAAAAAAGATTGTTTTTGAGATTGCTTGCAGAGCTGTCGATGTGTACGCACACACACACAACGCACATGGCTGCTCGGATGTGCGAGATCTGTATTTGGAGAGATATGAATACAAAATTCATTCTTTCAGGCAGAGAGAATGGATGGTGTTGTGCTCTGGTAAACAGCTGCTGTGCTTCAGTTGAGATTGCTTCAGTGCGAAGCAAGGTGATTCATATATGCATGCCCAGAGCATGTCCTCTACAGTCTCGAACGAAGGACTATGCAGAACCAGATAAACTCACACGGAAAAGTAGGCAACGTTTCTGCCTACCAAGAGGTAGCATCATCCATGCTGCCTAGATAAGAAGGAAGATAATAGTTTTCATTACAACAAACAATGCAGTTTGTTTAACACATATTTTATTTTTAGGTCACCTCCAATGGCTAGACAGGAGAAAATATGTTGCTTTGGCAATGTCCTTTTAGGTGAAGTTTGATGCTAGAGGCCACTAGCCAGGAGCAGTTTTTGTATACTAGAAATACCAGCAAGGGCCTTTCTTTGTCTCCCTCCTCTTCTGAGCCTGGCAGAAGTCATTAATAAAATTGCATGTAGTGGAGTTACACAGAAGAATACTGGTCATGTAGTGAAATCAAAGAGGTTTTTTTGCAAGGACGAGAAGTAAAACTTGCACCAAAATGAGTCCTTCCTAATTTTACTTATTAACTTAGTTTTTGTAACACAAGTTATTACACTTGTGGTTTTTATGTTTGTTGAATATCTTGTCTTCTGTTATGTTATATGCTGTATTAAGTGTTAGACGTGTGATATTGTGCCTTGAGTCTTTCCTGATGGTGCAATATTTAAATTTCTTATATTTAATAATTATTGGGATATTTTTAACACATTCTTACTATCTCAAGTACATTAATATGCAAACATTGAAGCTAGCTAAAAGTGAGGAGCCACTGTTACTCAAATACTAATAAAAATCATAGAGAACCTTTTTAAAAACTGTCAAACAGGGTAAGTTGTGTTCATCCACAACTGTTTATAGAAGTAAAGAGGATGCCTTCCAGCTTTCAGGTTCATTCTACATTAAAGAGAGGAACTGTGTCCCAGGGAAGGGGATTACTGTCAAACTGAAGACAATCAGCTGGTGTGGGGGAAGGCTTCAAAGAGTGTACACATATGTACTGAGATCTGAACGTGTTCTGTGTGGTGGCCACAGAGCAGAAAGACAAAATTCCTGTATTAGGCTCTATGCTCAGGACACAATGACTCGTAAAAGCACAGCTGCAGAAAGATAAATTAGCGTCCCTGAGAATGAATGCCACACGGTGCTAGGACATCAGGACTCTGCTCTCAACATTTTATGCAAAATTTCAGATGTCTACCACAGTTTTGACATAGTAAATAAATTTCTTACAATATTGTGATTCTTATTCTAGCCCTACCTGGACTCAGGAAATTAAGAAATGGCCATGAGCTGATAGACGTGATAAACTTGATAACTTGATAAACCCGATAAACTTGAAAATTTAAATTTGGCTTACTTCAAGAAATATAGTAGTTTCTGCTTCATTTAAACCTCTCTGCCTTTCCCTTGTTCAGTCTGCTTCAGTGAGAGCAGAATGAAACTTTGATAAAGCTCAAATTAGTTGTCTCTTACCCTCTGTATTCAACATAATGCCTGGGAATGCTCTAGTAAGGCAGGCCAAATTCTCCTCTACATCAGGTTAATTCTAATAACTGAGCCTACTAGCATGTGGCAGCCTTCATCACCATGCTGAATCGCTGTTCTTCCTCTCACTGAGTGCAGTGCATTCAGTTTGATTTCTGTTTGTTAGACAAGTGTAATGTATGGGTATGAAAATTACCCCTTTTCAGCTGAACTCCAGCTTGTACATTCCCACAGAGTACTTAACAGTGTGGGAGGCCAGAATCAACAAATGGTCAGACATATACAAGCTGGTTCAAATATTCAGACTTAAAAGACCCGAAATGAGGACTTTGCAGACATAATAAAAATCTAATTTCATTTGAATATTCATTATTTTTCTATTAGTAAAATTATAACATTTCATGTCTTATGGCAAATCTAGAAAACTGAACTATAACAATGTCAGTGTGCAGGAATATAAAACAGATCAAACTGGGTGAGTAATTAAATGAGAAATTGAGCTCATCCTTGAGAAGCCGCAAAGCAAAAAGCATGTAAGGATGATTATGAGTATCACAGTTCTTAGAAGGTGAATGGATCTAATTCCTCCAATAAGCTGTGTTTGTTGTTCTGTGCATTTTATATTTTAGAATTACAGGAATTCCACTGCAAATCCCGTGCCAGCCCCACGCAGAATGTTGAGAAACAACAGCCCCCCGCTCGCTGATGCTATAAGGGCAATTTGGCTGCAAGTTGTGTCTTCTGGTTCAGTTGTTTCAACTCATCTCAGACAATGTTGCCGAACTCTATGAAAGAAGGGAGTCCAGTAAGCAGGTAGGATTAATTTCATTAGAGGTCATGATCAACTGAATTGGTCCCACTAGTGAACAGGTTATGATTACTGGGCAATGTGCCCTCTTCTCCCAGTGCTGAGCAGCAATTGGCAGCTATGCACTTCTGCAAAGTAGGCTGTCAAAATTAGCTCAGAGAGGAGCACATACAACTACCCTAGTTTGCAAGGTGATATGAACAAAATCATAATTTCTGTCATTGACGAAGAAAGGGCAAAAGTAATTATTGTATATGAAACATGTCATATTCTTTTTTAACTAATAGCATGACCTCCAACTTAGAGGTGCACCCAGTTTACTTTCTCCTAGGGATTTCCCTTCTCCTAAGCACTTTTCCAAAAGCACTGCCCTGGTGGAAAGAGCAGATAGCAGCTTGTGGCAGAGACACATTAAAGCAATTTAAAGATAGATGCATCAGAAAACTCAGATAGGTAGGATACAGCCAACCGAACTGCATCATCCAGCAGTATCGCATCTGCAAGGAAGGGGAATGTAAATGGTGAGAACTTATCTGTCATTGTTTTTCACCACTGACTCACTAATTGTGTTTTAATGATATTTTCTCAACAAAATAACCCAAAAATAGATCAGCTTTAGAATGGTAGATTCTGAACATCTGTGTTTTGCCAACAAAATCTGACCGTTAGGGAACTACAGTTTCTTTGTAGTTGCTGAGAAAATAATGACATCTCAAGCCAAGAATCAATTAAACTGAAGAGATTGTTCCTTATCCTTCTTTTATGGGAAGAGAACAGGTGTTTAATAATTTGCATAAATTATGCAAAATCTAAAGCACTTACAGTAACCAAACACTTAGCAAGAAACATGAATGAAGAGGTAAGTTAGCTGATGATGTTCCATATTCCAACCAGTGCCTCTTTAGCACTTCTGTAGTTATAGATCTGTGAGGGTTTCTGTTATATATCCTATTTTCATGGATTCATAACTCAATCCTAAAATAATTTCTGATTTGCATTTGGCAGGCAAAGATTTTAAAGTGAGACTGGATTTTTTTTTTTATTAGCTTATGGGAAAAAAGTCAGTTTAATTGTCTCTAAGTTATGCAAGTATAAAAATGGAATGTATTGGTTTCAGACACTATTTTATGCTGCTACAACTCAAAAGTACTTTGTTTTTTTAAGGGGAAACTTTACAAGCCGTTAGTCTGAATTGTGGATTAGTGCATTTGGGAAACTTGGAAAAAGAAACTTAAAAAAGCTTGATTTCTTACCTCTTTATAATGATGTTTGATCTCTAGGTACACTCTGTTCCTTCAGCCAAACTTTCTTCAAGATGCAGTGCCTTGCTCTGCCATCACTTATGTAAGACAGGTCTCAGTTTCATACATTTTACATGATTCAGGTGAACGGCTTGAATTCTTTATACAATTTACATGAAATTCATTGTCTACCTTTCCACAAACTTTCTACAGTCTTAAAGGTCTTGGCAGGTACGCAAGTACTGAAGGGAAGGGCTAAAGTTATCAAGATAAAACTCTGCAGATTGCACAATATATAAAAGGAAAGGAGGTGGTGGGTGACCAGGAAATGCCGACTTTTTTATTCTGTATCTTTCCTAAGAACTGTTGAAGTGACAGGTTTTAGAGGCACTGTTCTTCACCCCATGATAAACTTGTAGTATTCATGGAAGACCTAGATTATGCTGTGGAATCCCCCTATATTATGCTAAGTACTTTTCGTGTGTTTTGGTTTGTCCCTAACGAGTGGCATGCTTCCTAATGCAGCCAGAACAGCCAGATCTAAGTTTCAGGAATAACTGGAGGTCCCTGCATGTTGCAGTGTGTTACATACGATTATACTAAATAGGATAGAAATATGTTATGTAACAATTTCTAGTAAATTAATTGAAATAATGCTGTGGAAAAAAAAAAGTTCAGATAGATTGAATACCAAGTTTGGTATGTCAGGATACTTCCTCCACAGGAGATTCCTCCAACAGTAGTTGAAGCCCCTATAGTTTATTGTACGAAAGTTTAGTAGTTTAATCTACAAGACTCTCTTGGATCAAGGAACAAAAGCATTGAGGTCTTAGGTCACTCAGTACTCTCACCAGTTTCAGCTGACCAAACCCTTTCTGATCACATGGGGACTTTCACTTGTGCAGATGCAACACATACATAGAATACGTGCACATGTGTCATTTTGCATGCATGTAACCACGTACGGACTTCACACTACCTATTCCTGCTGCCAAAATTTCCAAGTGAGTAAAAAATTACACAACACATTTTGCAAATTTATTTTACAAGTTGATGAAAAACTCCTTTTATACTTTATGGCAGCAATTTCAATCTTTCCTATTGGTTCTTAGACCTTAATGTGAAATAAAACCTAGTGCAGATTACAATTACCAGGAATATCACTATAAAAATTCTCAAGAAATGATCAAGCTCTGCTCTTTTCCTCCTGTTCTATTGCTCCCTTTATGCCTTTTGTATAAATGTTCACAAAACAATGATGTGGAGATTAAAAGAACCAGCTGTTTATGAACAAACATTTCTATTTGAAGGTCAGAGAGCAAACCAGGCAAATCTAGCATGAGCATTAATGTTGATTTGACTGTTCACTGGCAATTTTTAAAAAATTGCTACATTATCAAATAGTTGTTTCAGCAGTTCTGCGTGAACTGTGCTCAACCCACTCTTGCCAAAAGCTCAAGATGCCAATAGGGAAGGCTGCCAGACCCATCAGATGACTGCCCACTTTGGGCCATCTTAGGTAGGATGAATGAAGGGCATTTATGCTGATCTAAACAAACCTATTAGAACTTGGAATAATATTCATTAAGGAGGAATGTTTCTGCAAAAATATGGAAATTTTCCAGAGTATAATAGAGTGTACGTAGAGCAAGGGGGCTAAGAAATGCAGAGCTTTTCTGCAGGTCCTAATGGCATTCTAATGGAGATTTCCTTGATTCCCCGGCAACATATAGCTGACTTAGCAAATCCCTAATTGCAGGCCCTGAAGGCAAACTGTACTTTTCAGTTCTCTGTGCTGGATATATATGTGCATATATAATTCAGTGATTCCCCCAGGATTTTAAAAAAGGGTAAGAGTAAATGTCATCCGAATACCAAAGGCAATAAAGGAATAGCTAGCTGGTCCAGTGGCATACAGTTCTCCCCATGCTCCCAATGCTCAATTTCATATTTTTAAGCAGAGCTGAACGTTAATTCTTACTGCATCTTGAAAAGTATTGTTGTGAAAATGTTGTGTGATTGCATAGGACTGTGAAGGCTACTGGGAAACGATTTTGTTGTTCATCTTGCAAACTCTGGAGGCAAGGATAATTTCTCTGCCAGGAACATCATTGTTACCCTTCCCTTATCCACTTTGCTGTAGTTTTCGACTTAACCTTAATTTTCTAGGTTCTGTTCTTCTTTAAGTTCTCTTCTTGTTCTCTTTGAGTTGTCCTCTTTTCACGTTTGCTTCTTTTCTGTGTCCATCTTCCTTTCAGACCAGTGCTGCACACAACCCCTGACAGTCTGTCTTTGGTGCCAACAGTCAAATCTTCATGGATCCCAGTAAAATATCTCCCCTGCCTCTTTTGCAAAATAGGAACAATGTTTTTTTCAAGGTTCTTATGTGCCTGAAGTGAGTTCAGTGGGAATTAAAGTTTCACTGCAGATACATTATGTCCCAAAGTATATCTAGAAATTAAAAGTTTTAAGTAAATAGTTGCCAAATACTGCAAATGAGGGATATGGAAGAATCCAGGGAGTTTTCCCTCTGTGGTGAAAGCATGCACTTTTGTGTAGCTTGTCTCAAACATGTGTTTGTAAAAGCATCTTGCAACAACATGTCATTGTGTATTCCAGATACAACACTTCCAATCCAGAAAAAAAACACCCAACACCAAACTTTTTAAAGGAATTACGTAGATTTTTATTTTTGCAGAGACTTATTTTTCATTTCCCCTCGCCTGGGAGGTCAGGTGCCTCAGCTACAATGAGCCCACCAGGGCAGGGCTCAGAGGGAGCTGTAAAAAATGACATGCTAATCCGTACTTCTTTGGGCATAAACTTGTCATGGTTTTAAAGCCTGGTTTTTTTGGGACATTCCAGAGCTGAAAGTAAGTGCTGGAATTAACTTTTTTTCAGTGGTATAAGGTGTCATTTGAAAAACTATGGCTCATGAAACTATGGGCTTTGAGGTCATGTGGAAAAATCTTTGTCTGACTAGGATACTCATGTTTAAAAACCAAAGGTGCATCCAGGGTGAAGGAGAAAATATTAATATTACTCTTGGGTAGCAAAGACAGATATGGTTTCTTAAAAGGATGATTTTTAGAAAGGTAGCAGCTGTCCAAAAGTATTCCTGAGACTGGGAAATTACAACAGGTCTTATGAAGATGAGCAGAGATTTGCCTGATAACTGTGGACCACTTTCCTAATACTAATGGCTTTAAAATGGAAAAGAAAGAGTGAGAGGTAGTTCAGTAATTAGAACTCATCAGTCCTGCCTTGGACAAAGATTTGCAACATGATTTAGGAAAAATCACTTCACCTTTTTGCCTCTCTGAGTCTTCATTCCTTATGTCTTCACTGTTGATATAGTTTTCCAGAGAGTATTTTGTTTCTTCATGTGCTTCTTCATAGTTTTATACATGTTTTTATTCATGTATAAAAGTATAGTGACACAGACAGGGTGCAGGGACCTGCATTTATAAGATCTCTTTACTTGGGCTCACACGTTAACGTTAGTTGTCAGTGGTTCAGCATTTCAGTATCTTCCTTATGAGGATACCTACCTTTAATCAGTGATATCTTTTGGACAGTCAGTTGCTCATGTACTGTGTACCTTGGATAACAAGCAACTACACAGACACTTATACAAAAAAAAAAAGAGTAAGAAATGTCCTGCTGCTCTGAACTCCTACAAAGTACTTCAGCAAGTCTTCTCTATGGTACATTTTGACTGGTGTGTGTGTGTTGATGTTCACACCATCTCCCTAGGTTTAGATAATTTTAAAACCTTTTCATGACAGAAGAAAAACAAGGTATAAAGATTAAATGTGTCCTCAAAGGGACTATATTTGGGTAAACAACTAAAGTTATGACATCTTGAGATCTTTGTTAGGTCTTACAGCTGTATAGGCTTTATGATACCATACTGAGTAGTCAATTCTATTTTATTGTTTCACTTTATGAAACATGGTTTGTGTGATGGGAGTAAAATAGGAATATAGGGTCTGATCCAAGGACTATGTCATCTAAAATACAGCAGTGGCCAAGAGCAGAAGTAGAATAAAGTAAGGGTTAGAAAATCTGTCATAGGCTAATTTGACCCCCGTATAGATCTTTGTGTTTCTAATAATTATTTTCTGTTTCACAGAGTTTATTCATTAATTCTGACAATTCTATATAGTCTTCACATTTGTGTTACTATCTAGTTCCTCTGTATGTTTGAGGTTTCACTGTGCAGGTACACTATATTACATCCCAGACATTTACCTCAAATGTGCCCATGCTCCTGGGCTACAGCTGGATTTCTTTGATGTTTTTTTCTTGCCATACAATGTTCATGTCCATGTGAAGTCACACAGGAACTTCACAAACAGGAATCTTCATCCTCTCAAAAATCATTAAATTTCATATGCCTTCATAGTATTTCATTAAGAGAAATATTTGTGGAGAAAACTGGCTTTCAACATAACTTAAAAAGACTTATACAAGTCAAACTCAATGTTTTTCCTCAGAAATGGTGACCTGTCTTTCCAAATGCTTATCTTCATTACTACGGAAACCTTCCTTTCTAATAGTATTTACGGCATGTGAGAAGAGTACATATTCATTTTAGTACAGCCACATTCTCTACAAAGTCCATGCTGCTACTGCAAGACAGTTAGGTCAAAACCTATGAAACTTTGGAAGCTCAAGGTTGCTATTTCTCAGCAGATATATAAGCAAGTGGAGGCGGCATGTGGGAACAAACAAGATTAGTCATCCAATCTACTCCTCCACATAGGGTATTAGTAAATAAAGTTGTGTGAATAATTGATTTTTTCACTTTGCTGGCTGAACTGAACATTTAAAAAAAACCATTTTTCCAGATTTCTCTTTGAAATGAAAAGCAGAAAAAATGGCTTGAATGTAGTATCTTGTTTAATTTGCATCTTTAGTAAAAATTTTATCTTCTCATAAAATACTGTTTTGAAGCAAAATGTAAATTTTTCACTAATTACTAATTTTTAGTTGAAACTATTAACTGAGTTTGACATAAATTTCTTAAATTGTTTGGGCAAAGATAAATCTGCATTATTCAATGAGTAAAACCATTGATCAAATACTCCCCACTCTAACATAAAATCTGAAGCTTTCTAATTGCTTTCTTCCCTGAGATACACACGGTGAAAAAGAGTGTTAATGAAGATGTTCGATATGGTGGAAACATAAACTTCATCACATTAATGTGCTGTATTTTACTTTTACAGTTCACTGTTGTTGCTAGGCAGATGTAATTTGCCAGTATGAAGCAGCTATTACTAACGTAGTATTAAGAACCTGTCCTCTCTCTGACCTTGTGCACACACAGTCAGTTCTTCACACCTGTAGGAACACATCTTTCTTTAAGAAATTTACTGGTTGAACTCTGTAAAAGGTTAAATTTACAGAAAATGGCCATCCGTTCTTTAAGCAACTCTTAGCAGACAAAATTCCCTATGAACTTTATGCAATTGTACATAAAATATTTTATCTCTATTATTTCCCTGAAGAAATCTATCAAATTTTATTTCATCTGGAGATGTGATAAGAGCAAATGGTTGTGACTGGCCACTGCAATAGAAATATATGTATAAAAATATATGCATCAGCTGATGTACAACAATACTCTTGAAAACACTGTTACTTACAGCTGGGTGTCAAAACCACTTTATAATCATTTTATATATTGTAGCCTAGATTTTAGATTGATTGCCAATGTTGCTATTATTTTTGTTGTTGTTATTCTACGAGGCCCTAAAGGCAGCAGATTATCATTTTGAGTTAGATTCTTTACAAATGGAAGTCTCTGTCTCAAGAGCTCACAGTCTGAAGAATCTCAGAGTGATTTAGAATAGTATAAGGTTTAAAAAACTAGATTGGATACAAAATTTAAAATGCCACGGTAGATGTATAGTTTTTTCTAAGGGGCAATATGTTTCTTTGGTAAAGAATTCACATTTAGTTTTAGCTAAACTTTTTTTTTTTTCTAAATTTTAGGAACAATAAATAAATCCACTACAATCTCATTGGCCAAAAGAAAATGTTAAGTTCTTGCATAACACTGAGTCCTTCCACGCTGGTAATGATTCTCACTAAAATTTCTTTGGTTCAGGAACATTATTTAAAACTGAAAGTGAAATCTAATCAACATTTTAATGTAGACACGCTTTTGGAAATTTCTGCTCTTTTTAAGACCTATTGCACTATTGCAGCTAGTCAGGGTTTAGTCTTGAAATTTTTTTATTTTTTCAACTTCTGTGGAAATCTGTGAATATCATAGCTTCTCAGTATCTCCATAATGTGGTCCTTTTATTGTCTGTAGGTATATTTGGAAGTATAGAGCAACTACTTTGAACTTAGTTACTGTACAAAAAGAGGTATTCTCAAAGGGCTTTCTATCCTGGTTCAGACATTTTTGTAAAATGTCAAAGCAATCCATACCTTTTTCTGAATCAGGAAATATGTTCCTGTACAAGAAATTTTCCTGGAATGTCATTTGTTTTGCAAATTTGAACATTTATATCACTGAAGAGTGAGGTTGTCCATGAAGGTCCATCACCACTTGAACCAATACAGGGAAGGGTGGTGCCACAATCCGATGTGATGCCTGAACAGCTGATCTGTGGATTCAATGCTCAGAGGCAACCCATCCCTCAGCTAAAGCATCGTTCCACAGCCCACCCCTGGCATCCAAACCCATGCACAGCAGGTGAAATGCTGTAGGCTGGGACAATGCCAATATAGTGCTTATTTCTTCAAAATTTGCAACACTTTAAAAAACAATCTTATTTCAAGTAGAAAGAACACAAAGGAGACATTTAAAGCCTATCTAGAATAGAAGTTCCATATCTCTACATCTTAGTGTAACCTGATTGCAAAAGTGTAGGAGAAAAGTTAACAGAGCAGAAAGAGTTTGTTTTTAGCCTTTACAGAACAGAATGTACACAGATTAATAAAGGACAGTAAGTGTGCATTTTATGCAAAAACAAAGCGGTTAAGGCAACCTTAAAATTGGAGAATAAACCTTGGCCAATTCAGGAAAGATACTGCACCATGTCGTGCTGCTTACAAGTCATCCTGTGCTAACAGTACAATCTGGTTGGCTAACTTGCTAACTGGTCATCTTCTGTATGCAAATTCTTGAAACCATTTAAAACGCGGAGAAACTTAGTCATCTTAGAGACACTTTAAGGAGACTAGATCTGGGAAGCATCGAGAAGCTTGTCTGTTGGGATTCTGGGTGATACGATTTCATAGCTTTAGCTTTCCTCATTAGCAAGTGTTTATCTGATTAAACCACTACGTCATATAAAACAAGTTAAAAATTGAGTTAATTTCAGCATGTTGAGTTGAAAGCTTGGACTATCTAAAACGGGACAGAAAATATTTATTAGGAGTACTAAAGCTGAGTGCTTGGAACAAATCTTAGGTATATTTTGCAATATGATTTTCAAACAGCCTTATTTAAAATGGATCTACGTTGGTTTATGCAAGGCAAGATGCTGGATTCCTGACTTTCATCTGTCTTTTTAGAGACCTCTTAAGAAACAAATAAACAAAGAAACAATTAGCTGTTTTCTCATTATAGCATTGTGCTACCATTATAATAGTTATGGTCGACAAGGCACTTCCATTATTGGTTTCTATTTTCAGCTGCCACTGACTTTCTGAAACAATTATTCTTTCAGCTGAAATTTCTCATGCTTGTTCTTAATCCCAGAGGTGGATTGTTTTGTAAAGTTTATAAGATTACTTTTGGCTGTTTTTCTGAAATACCTAAGCATGAAAAATTGGTATGTTTCACCAGTTATTGTATTTGTTATTTACATCATAAGTTCTTCCGGACAGGGATTTGGTTTTATGTTTAGTATATTTTATTGCAATAAAATCTAGACTGCAGTTATGATACTATATAAATAAAAACTAGCTTAATTTTTCACAAGCTTTCTTTAATGATTCAGTAAGTCAAGCATATTTCTGTTTTAAACTTCAGGGGCTGTGGATTTTGAAAAGTGTTAGTTTATTTACAAAATTCTATGTTGTATGCAATTAAGAATAATGGCCCAGATTCTCAGCTGAAAAATGCTTCATGGAACTCAGTGTGGAAGAAGAGTCACTCTGCACTTAGGAACTTGTTATATTTATTCTCCCTGGGTTAAGGCTGTTCTCATGCATTCAGTTACCTGCCATTCCAGGTGGTAACTGTGAATGAAGCCCTTTGCAAGCAGTAGTTGGAAACTCTCCATGCTCCTAAACTTGTCCTCCTGAGGCACTTCACAGTTTTACCTGTACAATATTGCTCACTTCCTCTCTGTGGCCTCCATCACCACGACTATTCCATCATTCTTGATTTTTAATTCTCTGCCATTATTTGGTTCCATGGAATAGGACTTGAGACTTTCCAAGCCACTCCCTTCCCCATCCTCATTTTGTTTGTCTCTTCCTTTCTGAACTTGTTTTACCAGTGATGTCTTCATCAATGCTGTTTCTTTTTCTTGCAGGTCTTACAGTTTAATCCCATTGCTACTACTAGCAGACTGTTATCTAATTTTTGTGATGCCTTGAAACATTTTCAGTTTAATGTAAGTATGGTCAGTAGAAACACATTTAGTCATCTGGCAAGGTTATCTGCTTCTCATTCAAGATGAGATCCATTTTTCTACAGATCTATCATTAGCCTACTAGTAACTGCTTGCTCTTTGCTCCAAAAGGGAAAGTCAAAAAAAAAAGATTCAGATACTAGTAAACATTGAGTCCCATACCCATAGATCTTTCTGGATTTTGTCAAATGTATTTGAAACATTTCAAGATAAGATCAGTGGCTTCCTGCAAGTTTAGCAACAATTGGAATTGTATGGGTACAACTGGAGTGGGACAATGCTATGTCTGTAGAGGGACAGACGCAAGGATTCCAGCTCAGACTGAAGCTGAAAATTTCCAGCTCCAGATGATATTGAAGAGAATTCAGAACATGGAATTCATTAAGAAGTTCATCACATGGAGCTGTTATACTGTATTGGACTTGAATGCTTTGAATGCAACAGAACGTTAAAAAGAGCTCATCATTAGGTGGATGTGTATGTAAGTTTCCCTGGGAGAGTATTCCTCATAATATGAGATTGCTTGGGATGCAATTACTTTAATGCCTATTATGCTCACTTTTCATGCAAAACACCTGCTAATAACACAGCAATAGTATCACTCTCAAGGACACTGTTGTATTGAGGGTGAAGAATATATATATATATATTTATGAGCTGTAGACCCTTTTTCATGTGATGTGTTCCACCAGGGCTATATTCATCTTTATTAGCTCTGAAGGCTAATTCAGTAGCAATTTTTTACAGCATTATGACTACTTCAGAGGAACCAGCAATAGATGTTTTTAAGACATAGATTTTTAAAGGCATTTATGCACCTGTGTGGCTACAAGCCTCATTCAAAAACATTGTAAAATCCTTTTTTCATAATTAATTAATTTTTGAATGCATTTAATGCAATATTGCGATGTTGTCAGGCTGCGTTGCTGGTGAATACCACCCTTGCTAATATTTTGTATTACAGAAGCATGGATCAAAATTCTGAGGGCTTACAAATGTGAGGAAAGGTACAGTATGGTTAGTGTGGAATAGTTATTCAGCAAAGGCTATTAGTCCTTACCTTTTTTTGTGGCTTTTAGAAATGGATTACCCCAATCTGTAAAAAGGCACCTTTGCTTTGCAAAAATAAGGTCCAAATAAGGTATTATTGTTATCACACTCTAAATTTATACCGTGGTAATTTCTTATTAACTTCCCTAGTATCCTTATGTATGCAAGCCCTCTATGAGAACACAATTGTGGTAGCATGACACTCTTTCTTTTTATAGATAACTGTGAAACTGTGATTTAGGAAGATGAATTTAAATTAAGAATATTTGGAAGTATGTTTCAAAACTACAGATAAATAGATGTTAAATAATATGCTTTAAAATTATGACTTCTAAAATATAAACAATCATTCACCATTGGTGTTATAATAATTAAAGCTAATATTACTTCAGATAAGCAAAGAGAGGAAAAAACCCCGACTTTTAAAGTGCTCGATGACTAGCAAGTATCGGAAAGCATCAGTATTAGTGTAGCAGGATTTCTGAAATAAAATTCCAGCTGGAATCTGCAATTTAGGCTCTTGCTTCTGCTTTATGCCTTTTTCTTTCGGTCCCCCTCACCTAAATTGCTGCCCTTCCTTCCACCACTTATTTGCTATGACCTGGATTTTAATAGCAAGAGAACTATGACTGCACTGTTTTCTGATTACCTGAAACTGAGATCATGTCTAGTACTTAATAAATCCTCCTTCTGATTGCTAATATTGTGTGGCCACGTGGTGGCTTAGAACATCTTAGTTAAAATATATAAAGGGTAAAGAAGTACAGATCTTTTCAGCAAGGTTCAGTACAAGGAAGGCCTTTGGCTACTCGCTGTTCTCTGAGGTCGCGAGCTGTTTAGCTTCCCTGTTCTTGAAGAACGCTCCCAGAATGGGGAGGGTGCGTGCAGGCAGCAGCAGGAATCGAAACGATGGTCTGAAGCAGAGCTGGGGGTTTGGATGCTGAAGGGCAAATGAACGTGGAGAAAGTAAAGGGCAGTGTGATAAAATGGGACTTCAGCACTTAAATAAACTAAACCATCACATATGTGGGATTTCCTATTATTTGGTCTTTGTGAATGGAGGGGCTTTTTCTGAAGACATGTAAACAGTGTTTTAGAGATGTATACTATCATTAAAAACCTAATTAAATGTTTATAGTACAATTTAAGGTGGCCATACTGGGATGAAGTTCAGATATTTGTCAGGCAGGTGTAAAGACATGCCTACACCAAAGTTTTCCTGAACATTTCAGCAGTAGATTCTGCACAGAATGTTGCACACAGATGTGTCTGTAGATCTTCAAACGCTAACCAAAAAGTCCCCAGTAGACACACTGAGGCAGGAATGACACATTTCCCTGCTGGCTAGTGTTGTAATTGTTTTCAGAAGTTTTCACATTATTATGTTATGTTCCCACTGTGTTTTCGTATTTTGAATGTATGTTTCTATGTTCTGTGTATTTTTTGGTGAATATGATGTACATTGAAATTCTTTTATATGCTTCCATGAGCTAGGGACCATAGTTTTATAACTCAATCCTAATAGCACATAAAATATATCAAGGCAAAAACCCCTTTATTTATGTGCAGTCTCTCAAGTTATTCTACATCTGTCATGTTTGTATGTATATGGGAGTAAGTTGGGACTCCTTGTTTCTGTTTAGCCTGGAGTAAACAAATTTCCTGCATCACGTTTTGTAAATAATACCAATCTATTTA
The DNA here is from genome assembly GCA_008921705.1 of Burhinus oedicnemus. NCBI lineage: Eukaryota > Metazoa > Chordata > Aves > Charadriiformes > Burhinidae > Burhinus > Burhinus oedicnemus. The sequence continues at coordinate 2,633,306 of VFFE01007836.1, forward strand.
CATCATTCATGGTTAAGCAATTGGATACATGTGAATCTACATTACATTCTGCATATACTGCAATGATTAGGGAAATATTTTATCACAAAATAGAACAGATTAAGAATGCTTTTTCATTAAAATCTCAAGAGTGGGAATTTAGACATAATTATATTGTGTATGATCAGTAGCACATAACCATATCATTTTACTACAGACTAAATTTTGAAGTGAAGACAAATCAGAGCTATCATAATTTATGATGGGAATATGAAGTCAGCAGTTTCATACAAGTACACGTTGTTAAGGAGAATAGCTACTTTTCATACATGAGTAGAAAGAGGAAAATATTATACTCCAAAATAAGTTTACTCCAAAATTATTAGTTTTGATAAAAACAACACATTTCTGTAATTACAGGATATAGAAAGACAATTGAATTAATTTTCAGACCTCATTAGAAGTGACAAGTAGTACATACATTCTACATTTTAAAGACAAACTTCTTGCTAATAATGGAATAAGTTAGTCTTGAAACATGACATGCAGTCGTTTAACAGAAGTGTTTGAGGTAGGTAAAGGAACTACAACTACACAGCAGAAAATCTGTCATACTCAGTAACCTGAGACTACGTTTTCTAGCTACAAATATAGTAGGGAGATTACTCTTCTGCTGCCTGAACTGAACACGTTAGAACAGATTTCCTAAAATGCAAAGCAGAAGACAGTCATCCAGTCAGTCTCCTCCCAGTAACCCTGTCCAAAAGTCTTGACTGAACAGTCAAAACTTGGCAAGAGGTGTACAGGACCACATACAATGGAAAACCACCCAAGAGCATCATGACATTTATTGTACTTAGGAGAATATACAACCTCTATCTGAACCCCACTGAAGGGGAACAAATACTCTTTGCAGTAATATGAACCAAGTTTCCCAAACATCAGGGTATATGGAGATACAAGCAAAGCCAACAAAGCATCCCATGAAAAAGTGCATTCAATATTTCAGTTCAAACCCCTTTTCCCATTCCTATTCTGATTTTACAACAGGAAGAGTACATGCCAATAGCCATAGGAGTGAACAAAGTCATTCATTAAATGTACATGAATCTCCTGAGTTCACATGGGAATGGGATATCTTGTCCAGTAAAGGAAATCACACACTGCTAGGAATTTATTGCAAAGGTAGTTATTGTGCCTCTGTCTACTGAACTGTCTGAAGGCTTAAAAAATTGTATTGGGTTTATAACTTTTTAAAGGTGCCTGAAGCTTTTCATGCCGTGTAAGCATTACACAGGTGTATAGGTCAAAGTTTCCTTTACCATCACCAAAGCAGAGTGTCGAGTGCGAGTTAGTTGTCAGCTTATGTGTTACATTACCTTCATTTCAATAGTGTATGGTCAAATTCTGTGATCTGACAGAGGAAGAACAGCTGTGGCCTTCGAGGCCCCAGTCCTGTTCCACAGAGACAGCCTTCTCTTGGCAGTTCCCCTGTGCCCATCCTGCTAACCCTGCCTGCAGCAATCCTGTGGGCAGGGCTTGCAGGATGGGATCCTCCGTTTACCTCATGGCTTAGGCAAGAAAAGGGATTTGTTCACTGTTATCTGCCTTTGATGTGAAAAAAATATTGTGAGATTCAGTGGTTGATATTTCCAGTATTATTCTCCTGATTCAAATGGCTATAGACTACCACTTCTGTTCAGTGGATGCAATCATGAGCCTGTATGATGTGCTGTTACCATTCGTTTGTTAGATTAACATGTACTGAAAAGCATCTACTTGACATAGGTAGGTCTTCCGTGTAGAGAGACAGTATTCTGCTCCCTTTATATTTTTTTTATTTTTTTTATAAAGTGGAAACAGAACCAGCTGTTTCCATGATTACATAAATTTCGTGTAACTGTGTTACTGAAGGCCTTCAAAACAGTGCTTTCAGATAATCAGCCTTGTATCCTAACTGCTCCATGTCTTGAAAGTAGCCTGAAGAATTACAAAACTCCCAAGGATTGCAACATCTTGGAGAATTTGATTGCAAAATAGCAGTTCAAGACAAATTAAAACACAGCTATTATAAATTCCTAAATATGAGTTTTATAATGGAAAGACGAACTGACCTTCAGTTCTGACATTACAAATCTGTAGTGCTAAGAAACATGTAATATTCATTCTTTATCTGTATTGCCTCACAAGATAGCATTAAAAAGTATCATTTGCTGACACCACATGTATAGACTTGAGCTGGTATTGTCCTACAGCTTCAGGAGGCCTCTCCTCAGTACGTAATCTTTCTTCTGTGAAATAAATTAAAGAAATAATATAATTTCACATGGATTAATACAGTCACGGAATCATGGAATCACAGAATCACGGAGTTTTCAGAGTTGGAAGGGACCTCTAGAGATCATCTAGTCCAACTCCCCTGCTGATGCAGGAATGCCTACAGCACATTACTCAGGACTGCATCCAGGCGGGTCTTGAAAATCTCCAGGGAAGGGGACTCCACAACCTCCCCGGGCAGCCTGTTCCAGTGCTCTGTCACCCTCACCGTAAAGAAGTTTTTTCTTAGGTTTGAATGGAACTTCCAATGTTCCAACTTGTGCCCGTTGCCCCTTGTCCTGTCCCTGGGAACCACTGAAAAGAGTTTGGCTCCATCCTCCTTCAACTCACCCTTTAGGTACTTAAAAGCAAGAATAAGGTCTCCCCTCAGCCTTCTCTTCTCCAGGCTAAAGAGTCCCAGCTCTCTCAGCCTTTTCTCATAAGGGAGGTGCTCTAGTCCCCCAGTCATCTTTGTTGCCCTACACTGGACTCTCTCCAGAAGTTCCCTGTCCTGCTTGAGCTGGGAAGCCCAGAACCGGACACAGTATTCCAGTTGTGGCCTCACCAGTGCCGAGTAGAGGGGGAGAATGACCTCCCTCAACCTACTGGCCACACTCTTCCCTATGCAGCCCAGGATTGCATTGGCCTTCCTGGCGACAAGGGCACATTGCTGGCTCATGGATAATTTACTATTTACCAGGACCCCCAGATCCTTCTCCTCAGAACTGTTTTCCAGCAGGTCCACCCCTAACTATACTGGTGCCTAGCATTCTTCCTCCCCAGGTGCAGGACCCTACACTTGCTCTTGGTGAACCTCATTAGGTTCTTCTCTGCCCAGCACTCCAGCCTGTCCAGGTCACGCTGGATGGCAGCGCAGCCCTCTGGAGTGTCAGCCACCCCTCCCAGTTTGGTATCATCAGGGAACTTGCTGAGGATACACTCTGTCCCCTCACCCAGGTCATTGATGAATATATTGAACAAGATTGGACCGAGTATTGACCCTTGGGGGACACCACTGGTTACAGGCCTCCAACTTGACACTGCTCCATTAATCACA